>CM033751.1:39353247-39629110 GCA_019671005.1 Hibiscus mutabilis | reverse complement strand
TTTGTTAATGATCATGTACATAGGTCCATGTTTATAATTGGAGTTCGAATCTACTGTTAGTTTTAGTTGAAGTGTATAAGTTTCACTTTGTGGTCTTTGATGGGATGAATTTATCATCCGTGTATGTAGTTTGATTTGATGAATGAAGTGTCTGATCATGTAGTTCTACTTTCCACAGGACAATAAAGATCTCTATGCGGAAGAGGCTGCTGTACAGAGGGAAAGAGAACGACAACGGATGCTTTCTATCCCTGGACTCATTGCCCCAAATGAGATACAAGATGAAATGTTGGACTCATAGATGTTGACTACTTTAGGCTTGGAAGCTAATTTGTTTAATTTTGACTTGGGAGTTAAGGTTGCAGCTTGGTTTTATGGCCAGTATCCCTGAATGTAAGCAGATCAGATACAGAGCATTCGTCACCCATTGTTTGTCATCATTTCCCGAGGTTTCTATTTTTTGTTGAAAATGTTGGGTTGCACACAGTGGCTATTTGTCTTTATGGGCAGATGTGTCGAATATGTAGGTGTTTGACGTAGTTGAATCTGGGTGGTTGTATGAGTTTCCTTCCTGGCTCCAGCCAGCTTATCATGATAGTTGGGGATGCGCTGAAGACCTTTTAGAAGATGACTTGTTCTGAATTATTGTTGATTCATCCTATGGATTAAAAAGGAAATACAAACTCATAGGGTTGTGCAGAATTTTTTTTTACTTCTGCTTTAGTGGTTTCCTTTTCCTTTCTCTTTGGATTTGATTTAAGTAGGAATGCCATTGTTTATGTGTTTAAGCGTTTGGATACAATGGTGGCCTTTGTTTTCAACTTCACAGTTTCTAGTGAAGGAAATGAACTTGGTTAAATGTAAGCACGATAGTTTATCTTTTAAAATTATTTGAAGCCTGGAGATGAGACTGATTATAACAATCTCTTGCAATTAAATGTCTGGTGTTATAGTCAAGTTGGTTTCCCAATTGTTTGGTCAAGCTGAACGGTGGTTGGCGCATGTCCAGTCTCCATGTCCCTCTAATTCGAAGGCGAAGCCAATCTTGTATTTCTTTACAAAGAAAAGAAACCAACCAGTCTAATCATACATCAAATGCTGTGTTCCTCTAAATATATTTTTTGATTTATTAACTTATTGATTAATCTGGATTGAATTTTGTATCGGTGTGATCCTTTCATCTCAATTTTTTTTACTTACTATGTTAGGATTTAAACTCTCGACTTTATTTAAGAGGCTTAGTGTTTTATCTTGTTAGACTAAATGGTTATTAGTTTTAAATATATATTTTTTGATTTTTGGTGCCGTGAAGTTTCATACTTGGACCGTCGAGCAGCAGGATCATCAACAACCATGTGCTAGCCCCCACTGCAGCATCGTTCTTGCTATAGGGACAGCACGTGTTTGGTTGCATTTTTTATATCCAATTTTGGATTTAGGGGTGTTAGTGGGAATCAGATCGAATAGGGTGTATGAATTGTCTTACCGGCTATTTAAAACCCTGTTTCCAGCCCTTGCCTGTACAAGCTCAACCTTTCTCGCACAGAATCCAACAGTCCAGTAATGGCGCAACTTGTCCATCCCCATGTTGCTGTTCTTGCATTCCCCTTCTCCACCCACGCAGCTCCACTCCTCACCATCATCAACCGCCTAGCCTATGCTTCCCCAAACACCCTGTTTTCCTTTTTCGGCACTGCACAATCCAACAACTCCATCTTCTCCACATCCCAACCAGCCCCGCCAAACATCAAAGCTTATAACGTTCATGATGGAGTACCTGAAGGCTATGTTTTTGTCGGAAAGCCTCAGGAGGACATCGAGTTGTTCATGAGAGCTGCACCCCAGAATTTCAGGAAGGGGACGGAAATGGCGGTGGAAGAGAGTGGGAGGAAACTGAGCTGCTTGGTCACTGATGCTTTCTTTTGGTTTGCCAAAGATATGGCGTTGGAGATTGGTGTGCCTTGGCTACCTTTATACACTGCTGGGGCTTGCTCCCTTTCTTGTCATGTTTATACTGATTTATTAAGGGAAACATATGGATTTGGAGGTAGCTTTCCTTTCTCTTTTCTAACATAAGTTCGCTGGAGCAAACTACACACATATCATTTAACTTTAAGCATTTTTAAACATATTGGTTTCAAAGATGGATTTAACAGCATTTGTGTACGTTAATTTTATACAGGCATCGTTGGACGAGAAGATGAAACCCTCAACTTCATTCCTGGGATGTCTAACGTACGCATCCGCGACTTGCCTGAAGGAATTATCTTCGGGAACTTGGATTCATTCTTCTCAAACTTGCTGCACAGAATGGGCCAAGTTCTCCCAGAGGCAACTGCTGTCTTCATAAACTCTTTCGAAGAACTAGACCCTGATATCACAACTGATCTCAAATCCAAGTGCAAGCAATACCTGGATGTTGGACCTTTCATTCTTGCAACACAACCACCATCCGGTCCAGATTCGCATGGCTGCCTGGCATGGCTCGACAAGCAAAAACCAGCAACCGTGGCGTATATCAGCTTCGGGTCAATAGCTACCCCACCTCCAAATGAACTTGTTGCACTAGCAGAAGCATTAGAAGCTAGCCAGGTTCCATTTATATGGTCTCTAAGAGATAGACTAAAGGTGCATCTGCCCAATGGGTTCCTAGAGAAGGCAAATGGCATAATAGTTCCATGGGCTCCCCAGACAGATGTGCTAGCCCATGGTGCAGTTGGGGTGTTCATAACTCATGGCGGTTGGAACTCACTAGTAGAAAGCATAGCAGGTGGGGTGCCAATGATTTTTAGGCCATTCTTTGGGGATCATGGGGTGAATGCAAGAATGGTTGAGGATGTGTGGGAGATTGGTGTGATTGTTGAGAGTGGAGTTTTGACAAAGGATGGAATAATGAGTGGCTTGGACCTGGTTTTGGCACAAGAAAAAGGGAAGAAAATGAGGGGGAAATTGAGGGAAATTAAACAAGTTGCACAAACATCAGTTGGGGCAAAAGGGAGCTCTACTGAAAATTTCAAGAAGTTGTTGGATTTAGTTTGTGGCCAAAACTATGCCCTGATTTAATGCACGAGCAGAAACACTAATTAGTGTGTGCCTCGTGAGGAAAATAAAAAAGCGTATGGAATTTTAAAGTTTATGTTTAAAAATATCAAATAATAACAACTACATAAAAAGAGTAAAATTTATAAATGGTAACCGAGCTTTGCTAAATTGTTAAATTTGGTAATTAAACTTTTAATTGCTTCAATTTAGATATGGTAATCATTTTAAATATACTTATTTATAAAAAATTGTATATTTATATTTTTTTGACATTATCTACATATATTGTCCCATTTTTAAATCCATGTTTTATTTTTTCAATGTGTATAAAAAATAAAAGTGCAAACTATTGAATACAACAAATTATAAGAAACATATATCCAATATATATAGATAATGTCAAAAAATAAAACATGGACTTAAAACATATATCCATGGACAATTATGTTTTGGCTTACAAATAAAATTGCAAACTATTGAATACACCTGTTGGGTGTCTCTACAAGGGAACAAACAAATATTTTTGACAAATTCTAATCCTAATCCTACTTAGAGGAGAAGGGAAGGAGAGACTCTAAGAGAAAAAAATGAGTATTCTTACTGGATCTAGAACCCATGACCTAAGAAAATATAAGAGAACAAAGATGAACAGCTTGACCAACTGATCAAATATGCTTACTCGGGAACAAACAAATATTAATTAACACAAATTTATTGCTATATATAAGGGTAACATAAAAAAGAAAGAAATTTAATTCAAATTTCACATACTTACCCTAAACCAATCATCAAAAACATCCTTCGATGCAGTCAAATATTTTTATTTTTCTTCTTTGTTCCAACCAAATTCACTTTCATTGTTGAAGCATTTTAAATAAAGGATTATATTGTCTTTTAAACAACTTTACTCTAGATTCAATACGTGAATTGACCCTAATTTGTGCAATAGAAAGCTTGTTCGCTAATATTTTTTTCAAGAGAAGAGAAATATCATGATTTGAAAGTCTCATTTCTCCTTTTAAATGTGGGTCTAAAGTCAAAGTATGTAATCATTCAATAAGTGCAACATCCTCCTTTTTAGTCCATATTCTTTTAGATGCTAATAGACTTATCTTTTTAGCTATTTTATTTTTCTCTTTTGTGACTCCATATTTGATGTTTCCTTGTCACATTTCGGTGCAATCTAAGAAGAAATAAAAAAAAAACATAACACAACATAAAGTCAAGATAACACCTGTCAAATAAAAATAATTTTTTTTTAAAAAAAAAGTAAAAATACGTTCAATCAAATAAAATCGATGACATAAAATATAACAAATCTCAATAACAATGTTTACTTAAATTTAAAATAAGATAAATACAACTTAACTTAATAATGTAGCACTCTTTGTACCGTTGGAAAAGATACAAAGTACTACCAAAAAATAATATAAAATATAATCTATCATAAATTACGTGAGGCGAACCAACAAGTAAACATATTAGCTGCTAATTTGTCTCTCAACTTAGTCCAAGCAATGCTTGGCTCACAATACCTGATCATTTCGGACGAGTTAATCTCTTTAACTTGATTATTATGTTATTCAATAAAGTTGGTTTTAATAGGGCCATCTGATATCTCATATCTAGTGAAATTATAGAGAAGACAACAAACACAAATGTTTTCATATTTTATTTTTATTGGATAAAATGATTTTCTTCTTAAAATGTTTCATATTGCTTTCAAGATGCCAAAACATCTTTCAATGCAATTTTCTGATTGTGAATGTTTCATGTTAAAATATTCTTGAGCTATGGTGGGTTAGTGTCCTTGCCTCTAATCATTCAAGTGATATCTTTGACCTTTGTTAGAAATTTAATATGCGAAAAAAATCAAGGTCATAGCAACAAAAAATAAGATATGTACAAGAGAAAAAATTTGACGTGGTTCAATTTTGCCTACCTCCACGAATGAGAGAAACGAATAATTCACTATCAACATAGAGAACACGAAGTGTACAAATACATGATATTTCATGTAATCACATTACTCGGTGTATATATCCCAAAACCCGGTACAATCAAAACACACTTCCCAACATCTCTACAATATCCATCTCTACAACATTGTCACACTTCAAGATTTTGGATGCTAATAAAATAAATGGAAGTGTAAAAATTAATAGGGCTGATTTGTTACCATAGGGACTCAAACCTATGACCATTGGTATAATGAGTTAGAGTCTTAGCATCGGGCTAAAGTTTTTCTGGTTTGGACCTACCTCAGTTTAATTATGTTGTGTTTAAATTTTTTATACCAATAATAAAAATAAGCCCATCTAAACCCTACCCTCAATCATGCACCGATTGGGAGAAAAAAAAAGGTTAGATTTGAGAAGAGAGTATCTAGAAATTTCCAAAGTTTCCCCACCGTTCTCAGCCTCGATCTCGGCCACCGCCGATCCGTGGCGTGCACCGCCACCACCGTCAGCATCCTCGCCTCCCTTCGATCAAAACTGTGTCGTTCGCCGTGGAGATCCAGTCAAAGGCTCGTCAACAGCCCATGGATCATCGCCATTGTTTTTTGAATTTTTCAGTGCCGTTTGCCGTCTGTTCACTGTATCGTTGCAACGAGTGAGTTCTTTGGCCCGAGATGAGCAAAACCTATACCATCGATCGTCGCTTGGTCTCTGTTTTAGGGGTCGCTAAAGTTACGAGAAAACCCTCAGTTTTCTCTCTTTTAGGCCGCCCTCCATTGTGGTAAGTGTGGTAAGCCCCTGGAAATTAAAAATTGGTTGAGTTTCTATTGTTTTTTGCTGGTTTGGAGTGTTTTTGGCTATTTTAGGCCGCGAGTGGCAGCCACGCGCTGTCGGAAGCGATTTTCCGTGGTCATTTGTTTACCTTCAGATCTGGACTGGTCCGACCGATTATAGACCGGTCCAGCCTTGATCTGAGCCAGTTTGGTTCGAACCCGGTCTGCCCGACTTGACCCGAGTATAAATCTGTCTGACCCGACCTGACTGAGTTAACTCGCCCGAGTTAACTTATTGACCTAGTCAAACAAGTTGAGTCAACTCGCTCAAGTCAACTCAGTTGACTTTGACTCGTTAACCGTTGACTTGCTCGTTGACCGATGACGTCAGTGTTGACTTTGACCAAAACGTTAATTTTTTTTTCTTCTGAAAACCCTTATTTTATGATTTTCGACGTCCTGGGTCTATTTTTGAAGTTCGTTTTGTGAAATTTTAGCCCGAATCTGACTTTGAACCTGAACTTGTATTTGTATTTAATTATTAAATTAAGAGCAATGTGAATAAGGATTGAATCCATAATTTGTGCAATTGAAGGTATTCATAGTTCCTTGTATCCGAGATGCTGAAGGACGTCAAATTTGGGTTCGAGAGTTATCGAATGGAGTATCATGAATCGATTGATGTAGCTCGGAGCCGAGATAATACAGTTCTACCTCCTGCATGCTTTGCGAAACATGTTGGTATCCGGTTAATGCTTGCATGACCATGATTGAACATATGATTAATTCTGCTTGCGTCAAATCAATTAAGAAATAAGAATAGTAAAATGGTCAAGAGAAAAATATTTGAACTAGAAGTTTAATAGATCGAAAGGACTTCTGAGTTCAGTAAATAATTAATAAATAGTAAATCTCCAAGTCTGATTATTTTTGTTAAAAGGATAAATGCAAGAAATAATTGGTTAAGAAATGATAAAAGTACCCTTGAAGAGTAAGAATGACTAAAATACCTTTGATGATGAATAATGATCTGAGATCTACTTTTGATCTTGTTAAATAACTGATTTATCTGGAATTCTGGATCTAATTGGAAAAATGCTGGTAACAAGATTCAAACCTTCGAGAATGTTAATAATTGGATTTTCCTGAATCCTGAACAAGTCTTACGGGAAGTTCTCCGTATGTCTGAATTAATGAAATGTCAGGAAAGATTAAATTGATTGAAATGATCGAAATGACTAAGTTACCCTCGAGCACTGAAATGACTAAAACACTATGTAGATTTGGAATGAGGGAATGCCATTGGTAAACCCGCAAAATACCTATAAAATCTAAACGGATAAAATGACCTTAAGAGTTGTAAAACCCGATCCAAGATTGTTGGTCTCTCTTGAAACTAGCGTATTATTGAATGAATACTATATGAAGACATGTTCAACTATTAGGAGGAAATTCAGTGATGATTGTGAAGGTGGCATATTATGTTATAAGATACAGTCGGTACTAAGAATTGGATGCACGTGAGATGTACCTATCTGAATACTCGATAAGTACCGCGATGATGAGAATTATTTAGTTGAATAGACTTAGAAGCCAGGCAAGTCGTTAGCAAACTTCAGTACAACAAATTATCGACTTACCCTTATTGGGTTAAATTACTGAATTACCTTTAGAGGTTAAAATGACCTTGTGAGCATAATTTATCTCATGGTATAATTTTATAATATTTATAATATAATTTTATAAATATATTAACTTTATAAATAAATATTATTTATAATTTATATTACAAAACTAAAACATTATTTATAATATATACATCTAAACCCTAAACCATACATGTAAATAACTAAACTACAAACCCTAAACCTTAAATATATATAATTAAATTTGAAACCCCAAACCCTAAGTATGTGTAACTAAATCCTAAATTCCAAAACCCTAAACCATACATGTAACCAACTAAACTACAAACCCTAAACCCTAAATATATAAAATTAAATCTAAAATCCCAAACCCTAAGTATATAACTAAATCCTAAATCCCAAACCCAAAAGCCTAAAATTAAAATATTATTTGAAATATATTAGGATTTTTAATATAAATTATAAATAATATTTGGGGTTTTGGGAATTAGGATTTAGTTATATATTTAGGGTTTGAGGTTTGGGATTTTAGACTTAATTATATATATTTAGGGTTTTTGGTTTAGCTAGTTACATGTAAGATTTAGGGTTTGAGTTTAAGGTTTAGTTGTATATATTATAAATAATATTTTAGTTTTGTAATATAAATTATAAATAATATTTATTTATAAAGTTAATATATTTATAAAATCATATTATAAATATTATAAAATTATATCATGAGATAAATGAAATTAAGTTCAACTGCAATATTATTTATATACTACTTTGTTAGGATTATATCAAGTCTTAAAGTTGGTCTGGTAGTTTGGTGTAAACCTTTCAACTTATAGATTCTTAGTTTGAGCCTCTCCAAATGCATTGTTTACTTAATTTTTTCCAACAAAACGACGTCGTTTTAGCATATCTTAGGCAATAAAGCAGCTATACCAAAACGATGTCGTTTTGCATTTAACGGGTTCGTTACAATTTTAACGGTCGAGTGACATTTCGTGTAGTTTACGATAGTTCAGTGGTATAATAGTAGCAAAAAATAAAATTTAGTGGTATAATAGTATCAAATTTTAGTTCAGTGGTATGTTCGATACAAATGTTAAAGTTTAGTGGTTTCTATTCTTGTACGTTATATATAAAGAACTTTGAATGGAAACTATACAGCTGAAATTTGGTGTAATTTTATTTGAAAATAAATGCATGTTTAAAATATTTGGAAATAGAATATGAACGTTTTATCAAAAATATATAAATTAACACGCGTTCGTGACAGAGGAATTCTATCGATCTACATACAGTAGAAATTTGGGGTATATTACTATAATTACGGATATTCTTGCCAAATTTATTTATTTTTTCTTATTGAGTATGATGCAATTGCATGCTTCCTTATATGGCAAGGCTGAAACCTAGTTCCGTCCCCATCACCTTCGCTCTTATAAATCGAGAGGTTTATATCTTCATTGCTTGTATCATCTGGTTTAGTTATCTGCATTATTTGGGTATACATTAATTTATAGGAAAAAGTTATATATAAAGAAAACAAACAATGGTAGCAGTCGTACAGAAATCTATTTTGCCACTTCTCTTGATTTTCGTTTTTATTCTTTCTTCGGTTTGTTCCGGTATTTTCTATCCCTGATTTCCATTTCCTTCGTAAAGATTTTTTGTATTATTTAATTAATTAATTAATTCCGGAGATGCATTAATATATACTGATTATTGATATTGGTTTTTTAGAGGTTGAAATGAATGGTGTGGAGGTGGATCAGGGTCCTGTTCCCCAGTGCTTCGATCAGTGTGCAGCTACCAATGGAGATGCTGAGTGCAATAAGTTCTGCGTCGCCAATGGTTATGCGGACGGGCATTGCGTTGGTAGGGGACGAGAATGTTGTTGTACGGCTGGTCTTGCTTAGATCCACCTCTTCCGCCTTTCTTCATACAAAGCTTTTTATGATTTGATCTGAAGCAGTATGTTGCTGCCTTAATAAAATTTCCCATTTCTACGTTTTCAACTATGACGATTCCCTCTCTATTCTCCTAAAAGTCTTTACATATCATATTCATATTTTGACCATATTCTAATATGGATTTGTGGACATGATATAATCATAATAAAAATTTACGGCTTCACATGTATATATATATATATATAGTAATAAAATTGGGTTAGGTTCTAATTATCAAACCATCAATTTAAAAATAAGAATTTCATTGTTTAATTTGTCTATTTTTAAAATTAACATGGACCTAAGTAATATTTAATCTAAAAAAATTGGGGGTTTCTTGGCTTAATTTGTTTAGTTCCTAAGTTATAATTGAAACTAAATATTAGTGATCAATTTCAAAATTAAAAGAGACCTATAATATAATTTGAAGGTACATTAACTCCAATTACTCAATCAATATTTGTGTTAAAGTCTACTAGCACCCTTATGAATTAAAAAATTATCTATTTTAGTCCCTCGGCCCATGTACTTTTGAAAAAAAAATCATAATTTTAGTCCAAATTGTTAAATCAATCATTAATTGAATTGAAACATTTTGTTTAGATACTTCTTAGTTCTTTATTAATTTTAAAATTGAGCAAATTGATCATTTTAAAGAATTAATTCAGTTCATATATATTTTGAGAGTGACTAAATTAGGATGATCGATGACGACGTTAACTTATATAAATATTTTTGTTATTTTCCAAATATAATATATGTTATGTATAGTATCTAGTATATATTATTGCATTATATTCTATATATATTTCAACAAATATGCATTATTTCTATTTATTAATTAGTATAGGTTTACCTTATATATGTATGCACGTTTTTCCTAGTTTTTTTGTGTATGTATGTGTGTTAATTAATATACATACCTATTTTAGTTTGAATACTACTATATGAACATATATATTAGTTATGGTATGATTTAAATTATCTCTATTGTTTTAATTATAAAAAAAGGTCTCGTTAAAAACTCTTTAAAACTCTAAAATCGAATGGTGTCAAGGGGAAAAGAGTGCCTACTATTTATTCATAACATCAATGAAAGCTATTATACACTGACCATTACAAATCTTGCTAACCATAACTATTACACCCAAACCATTCCAAATCAAACCATATCCACACTTACACCACCTTAGTACTATCCTCACTAGCAACCCACAAACAGTCGGGCCCTCTATCAATCCCCCACCTCGCTAAATCATGGGTCTCTTCATTTCTGTCTCTAAATGTAAACTCTATTTTCCAGTTGGCATTGCCAAGGAAGTCCTTGCATTTGTTAATCAACTCCAGAAAACATGCAGGAGCCAAGTGAGGCCTCTCAATCCACTTAACAGCTAAACTACTGTTTGTTTCTATGATGAGCGATTTAGAGCCATGCCACTTAGACGTACCCGGATCTTCGGGTAGTAGAAAATGCGGCCCGTGTCTTGACCCGGTTTTTGCGGGTACCCGAAAATATGGGTATTTGGGTACCCGGAAATAAAAATATATATTTTTTAAATATAAAATATTTTATTAGTTTAATATAAAATATAAAAAATATATATATATTTATTAATTTAATATAAAAATATATATTTATTAAATATAAAAAATTTAGATTTTTTATTAGTTTAATATAAAAATATGTATATTGAATATAAAAAATATTAATTTTAGTTATCTGCATTATTTGGGTATACATTAATTTGTTGGAAAAGTTATATATAAAGAAAACAAACAATGGCAGCAGTCGTAGAGAAATCTATTTTGCCACTTCTCTTGATTTTCGTTTTTATTCTCTCTTCAGTTCGCTCCGGTATTTTTTATCCCTGATTTCTATTTCCCACGTACAGATATTTTGTATTATTTAATTAATTAATTCCGGAGATGCATTAATATATACTGATTACTGATATTGGTTTTTTAGAGGTTGAAATGAATGGTGTGAGGGTGGATCAGGGGTCCTGTTCCCCAGTGCTTCGATCAGTGTGCAGCTACCAATGGAGTGCTGAGTGCAATAAGTTTTGCGTTGCCAATGGTTATGCGGACGGGCATTGCGTTGGTAGGGGACGAGAATGTTGTTGTACGGCTGGTCTTGTTTAGATCCACCTCTTCTGTCTTTTTTCACCCAAAGCTTTTTATGATTTGATCTGAAGCAGTATGTTGCTGCCTTAATAAAATTTCCCATTTCTACTTTTTTCAACTATGCTGATTCCCTCTCTATTCTCTTAAAATATTTACATATCGTATTCATATTTTGACCATATTCTAATATGGATTTGTGGTTATGGATAAAATCATAATAAAAATTTGTGGTTTCATATATATATTAATAAAATTGGGTTAGGTTCTAATTGTCAAACCATCAATTTAAATATAAGAATTTCATTTTATTTTGTCTATTTTTAAAATTAACATGGACCTAAGTACTAATATTTAATCTAAAAAAATTTGGGGTTTCTTGGCTTAGTTTGTTTAGCTCCTAAATTATAATTGAAACTAAATATTAGAGATCAATTTCAAAATTAAAAGAGACCTATAATATAATTTGAAGGAACATTAACTCCAATTACTCAATTAATATTTGGGTTAAAGTCTATTAGCACTCTTATGAATTACAAAAATAATCTATTTTAGTCCCTCAGCCCATGTACATTTGAAAAAAAAAATCATAATTTTAGTCCAAAATGTTGAGTCAATCATTAATTGAATTGTAATAATTTGTATTTTTATCAGCAAGTAATTATGATTTTATTAGAGTGAATCATACATACTAAAACATGGTCATAAGCTTGGTTAAAAACCTACCTAAACCTAAATGAAGGAAAAGAGTACTCAATGACCATGTGACAAAGGACCAAACACCAACACAAGAATCAAACCTTGTTGCCAAAAGCAACCACATCGCATGACACCCGAAACCAAATGCAAGCACCCAAACAGTCATGAGCATAAAGCCAAGACACTCAACCAGTGCACCCTAATCCCATGCAAAATCAAACAGTAAGACCAAGCAAGCATCGCCAAGTATCACCAACCCCCAACACCAAGCATGAGGCCACATTGCCCCAGACACTCAAAACCATCAGAGAACATAGAAGGGAATCAACACCCTATTTAGCCAAGATGTCCACAAAATCGTTAGCTATCTGAAGCATATGTGAAAAACAAGCGCAACATAACTCCGCACAAAGCCCAATTTATCACCACGAAAATGCTCCAAAACCTCCACAGCCAACGTTCTTTATGCAACACCCAACCAATTGTCACACTAGAATCCGACTCTATAATCAAGCTTCCCACCATAAGCCACCGCGATCGTACTATCAACACCCGTAGCCCCTCCAATTTACTTCCGAAGCTCCATCTCCACCATGCTTTCAATTACGTCTTTTATATTAACGTCTTCTTCTTAGTTACGCTACCTAAGCCGTTGATAACCCCTGATAAAATCTCAACATGTACTATCACACGCGTCTCTCCCGCTTTTCAATAAATTGTGCAATATCCTTTATCAAATTCTCCTCATTACACACCGTCGTTCATCGCTCCTTGCTATTCCTCTCGATCCCTCTTATCTAATAAACGCGCTATATCTTTAACGATCGCTTCTTCGTTACCAATTGTTGAAACTCCTAGGAATTTTCCTAACTCTACTGTTGCTCTCGCCTCCTTTAATAGAGCTTGCTGTTTCACAGCACACTCAGATTTAGTGAACGAACCTCCATTCGCCCCATGTGCCTACGCTGCCAAAGATCTGCCCTCTCCCTTTTTTTACACGAACGAGCATTCTCACTTGGCAATACCACATCCAATATGTTTCTTTCCCCTTGCTGAACGACTTGTGCCTTAACCTGAGAAGTATCAGGTAAGGGCTCCACTGGAATTGTAAGCCTAGCCTCTATAGGCCCAATCTCTCTCGGTTATAATCTCATGGACTCAAAATTTACGGGGCAGTCTATAAAATCCAAATCCATTAATCCCGATCTTGCCTCACACTGCTCATCAAGCTCCACTCTTGATATCATACCCACATTTTCATCCAACATCCAATCCTTTGAACTCGACTGAACTTCTTAAGCTCTGTCCCCTGATCGCTGCTCCTCAAACCATAATTCATTTGTCCTCCAAACTGGTGCAACCTCCTTATCCAACACTTCCCGATTAATCACATCATCTTTGGCAGTTGAACCACACTGCTTCATATCTTGTGCATCCTTCTTCACCTACATATCCATCTGATCACCCCAGACCCATCTCTGTTGGACTCATCATCCTCGCTCTCACTCTCCGACCCACATGCACGTTCATAATTGGAACATAATTGTATATCTATCAACGGTTCAAGCTCAACAACACGAATCTGATACGACACCCCTTGCACTTTTAATTCTAAGACCTCGTCGATATGTTCGAATTGATCTATTTCCACCAGCACATATCATCTTTCAAACGAATTAGGCTCCAAGAGAGAATCCTCACACTTTGAAGGGTGATTGCATTAACGTTTTCTCGTAGGTTCGCCTCGGTTTGAGATGGTAGCTTCCCTTTGGATTCTAAACGACTCACTGCTAGCGTAAGTTGACTCATATGTTTGTCAATCTCTTGAAAGTGTGCTTCGGTCTTTAGTTCAAACTTTTTCTGGGATATCTCCAAACACTCGACAATTGACTCCAACAACGGTTTTTGCGGTTGATATTGTTGTGGTGCAGGTGGTTGATAAGCTTGATTCGGTCTGGGATTTGGTCCATAGTTGAAGTTTTGATGGTCCCTCCACCCTAAATTATAGGAGTTGGTGTTAGGATTGTAAGGTCTCTGGGGAGGTCTCGAAAAATTTCCCACTGCATTTACTTGTGCGGCAGCATCTTGTTGCAACATTGGACAGGAATGCATAGGGTGGTCTGGCATTGTGCATATCCCGCATAGTCTAGCTGTACCAATTTTGCCTGCAACAAGATATTGAAGTATATCAGCTAACTTATCAATTTTATTTTCTAAAGAAATTGTACTTACCTCGTGAACTCATCGAGAGGGTTTACTGGAAGGACGAAACTGTTGAAAGTTAGCGGCCATAGTAGAAATTAAATTTCTAGCCGCAGTCGGAGTCATGTTTACAAGTACCCCTCCACTTGCTGCGTCGACCATCTTCATCTCCATAGGTAGTAAGCCTTCATATAAGTATTGGAGAAATGTTTGTTCCGATAGTCCGTGTTGTGGACAATTTACGCATAATTTCTTGAATCTCTCTCAATAGTCATATAATGATTCAGCTTCTTTTTTTCGGATTCCTAAGATGTTTCGCCTTAGTTCACTCGCCTTGGCTACAGGGAAAAACCTGTCAAGAAAAAGTCGAGCCATATCAGTCCATGTATTAACCGAATTAGATGGTAAATCAAATAACCCATCTTTAGCTAAATCGACTAAGGAAAAAAAAGAAAGCCCGAAGTTTAATTTGGTCTTCGGATACTCCATGTGGTTTCGTGCGTAGACAAACTATATAAAATTCCTTAAGATGTTTGTGCGGGTTCTTATTGGGCAGGCCATGGAAAGTCGGCAGAAGATGGATTAGACCAGTCTTAAGTGCGAATGGTGTTTCTCCATTCGAGAATGTGATGCACAACGGTTGTTGCTCTAGAGGTGTTGCGGTAAGTTCTCGAATAGTTTGGTCTTCGTCTGCGATCGGAATCTGCTCTACATTGTCGTATTCAAAGTGTGTTTCAGCTTCAGAAGGTGTTTCTAGATCTGGTTCGGATTGTTTTTGTCGTTGTTCTTGCTGTTGTTGTCTTCTTTCCCGAAGCGTTTGTACGTGTAGTCTTCGGGCTAATGCTTCGATCTCCAGTTCAAAATCTGCTAGTTCTCCAGATTCTTCCTGGTCATAAATCAAAACAAATTATATCAATAACTTTACCGAAGTCCCCGGCAACGGTGCCAATTTGACAAGCGTCGTAATTGTCAAATAAATTATCCTTAATCTCAGATAAAATAGATAAATAATGTAGTAATAGAGAAGAAGAGTCGATTCGCAGGGACTTAGGAGCTTCTAATGTTGAGAGGTTTTGATTCTAACTTTAGCGAGAAATAAAGAAAATGGGGGGGGGGGTTGATCAAGAGAGTAGAGTAAAAAAAATGTAAAGTGAATAAAGCAAATAAATTAAGAGAAAATAGAGAAGTAAATTTTTGAAATGAAAATCAAATAAATAGAATAGCCTCAGGCTTCACTTTGCCTTAATTCCAACTGATCATCGAAGAAGATTTTACTTCGGATATATGCCGTCTACAGTCTACAAGGCCCAACCCTTGTAACTTACTTTTCTCTTTGGTAAACCAACAAATCAAAGCCAATCTTTGATATTCAGTCCTTATTTAGACTAACCACGACTACTTCGCTTGCACCAATACAGTTTAAGTTTTAGAAAAACCCAACTCGGGTTGTGTTGTCTCAATGAGAATCGGACCCGATCTCAATTTCCCTTAGCGAATCAGTCGCTAAGTGTGTTCATAGGAAGTCGAATATGCTACATGCAAATCCTTCCTCCCATCAGTAAATCAAAACAACATTTGAGTCAATGTGCACTTTTTGAAATGAAAGTGTAAAGATTTTTAAAGGAAAGGCCGATTGCTAATCCAAGTTTGCAGAAAATTGAAAGAGATATCTGAAGAAATTAGGTGCTTTTCAATTCTCACAATCGAAATTAAGACATCGCTTTAAGCCTTCAGCTAATTGGAAAATTAGCTAAGCATGATAGAAATCCCTTAGCATATTTTAAGGAAAGTAAAATAAAAACTTAAAATAAAAAACGAAGTTGAAAAATAAATACTTTATAAAAGTAAAAACCTCAAGAACAAATAAAACTAAGTATTGAATGTTTTGTTAAGCTTCACCCTAATGGGTTATTTATAACTTGAGATAACCCTAGAATAAAGAGAATAAAATACCTAAAGATAATCCTAAAACATTCAAATAAAATAGAAAAATCAAATCCTAAATGATAAAGTGATAATTCCCAAATATTTAAATTCAAACTTAATCTTAAAATCTTAAGTGTATCCCGTCCGTCCGTCCTTTTAGATAATACTGGCTGGATCGCCTTCTGAAGCTGTTGCTGACTGGACTGCCAGAATCTGCCACGTCGATCATCATCATGCCCCAAGTCATGCCCATATGTCCAGCCTTGATTCCAAAAAATAAAAACTGCAGAACATGATCTTTTAATGTTGTTCTCTGGAAATTGAAGTCATGCACAAAAACGAATAAAAATAACCCAAATAAGCAATATCAAAGGATCAACAAGGAGTAATTAATGATAAAATAATAACAAAATGAAACACTCATCAGTTGTGGTTGGATTCCGTTTGGTGGTAGTTGAGGTTGAGGGCGTCGGTGATGGAGTGATGGAGAGTGGTTTCGGTGATGATGCTCGTGTGTATGGCAATGGGTGTTTGGGGAATGAGTGGGGTGAGGGTGAGGTAAGGATAAGAGTTAAATTTTGATTTTTTAATTTAAATATTTTTATTTAATGATGTGTATTAAAATATATATTTTTTATTTCCACATCATAACGGTGTTAGAGATTTAACGGTGGAGTGACCAAAATAGTTAAATGTTTAAAGTTCAGTGCTAAAATTGATTATTTTGAAAGTTGAGTGACTAAAATAGGTCAAAGAGCAAAGTTGAGTGATGATTTTTGTAATTTACCTTAATATTAAATCTAAATCTATTTTACTTTGTGTTATATTTGAATATATATATATATATATATCCTTTTTTCAAACCAAGGTAATATTCCTTTTTTTTTACTCGACAATATCAACTTTATTAATAAAGCTGAATTCAGAAAGGGTGCCTCGTTAAAAATCTCCCTTCACCTAAATGAAAAAAAGAGTACACCCTATCAGGTAGGGGTGTTCAAATTCGGGTACCCGAGTATTCAGGTAGTGGAAAATGCGGCCCTTGTCCCGACCCGGGTTTTGCGGGTACCTGCTAGTCGGGTACTCGAAAATTACGGGTACCTGAAAATTCGGGTATTTGGGTACCCGAATATAAATATATATTTTTTAAATATAAAAATATTTTATTAATTTAATATAAAAATATAAAAAATATGTATTTATTAGTTTAATATAAAAATATGCATTTATTATATATAAAAATTTAAAAAAATTAAATTTTTTATTAGTTTAATATAAAAATATGTGTATTAAATATAAAAAAATATTAATTTCAAATATATCTGGGTACCCGGTTGTAACTGGGTACCCGAAAATTCTTAATTTTGTGACCCGGGCTCAACCCGAGAAATGACGGTCCGGGTAAAAAAAATTTCGAGTAAATACCTGGTTATTTATATTCGGGTAGTCGGGTCTGGTCAGTCGGGTCGGGTCAGGTATTTTTGAACACCCCTATACAAGAAAAGTCAAGCAACTTTCATCGCAAAACACGAAACAAAACAGTTGTTTGAACAAATATAAACTGACCACCTAGGATTTAAATAGCGTCCGCGGCCACGTTTTCGGTCGCATTATGTTTATTGCGGTTGCAGACATAACAGATGCTATTACGGTCACTGTGGGTGTCGCAGTCGTGATTTTTTTAAAAATTCGCATAACTTATTATATAAAACAATAATTATAATTATAATTATAATTATAATTGTTTAAAGTCCATTCTAATGAATTTCAAAGTGCTTTCTAACATTAGTAGATTACTGAAATTAAATGACTAAATTAAACGAAAATTAAAGTTAACTTTTATAACCAAGCAGACCTATCCTTAAACCAATGTAAATGCAACCAGCTGCATCCTCAATCAATTTGTGTTGCAATCGTATACCAAAGGTGACAATCTCAAAACAAGTTCACATCGCTAACCGAAGCATGTTTCTTCCTCCGACTCTTGTCTCCATGAATATATGATTTTTAAAGCTTCATAATGTTGTTGAGTGGAAAAGTTGCAACATCACCAAATGTTTTTTAAAATTCTTCCCAAACTGATATTGACTTAATTTTGTGGTTCATGCAGTCTAATTTTAAGCATCAGTAGCTCAATCAATAATAAAAAAACATAATCAAAACAAGATTAAAAAATATGAAGGTTGAATTCTGGTAGTAACTAGTTTTTTTTTTTAAAAAAAATACAAATAAAACATGCTACAAAGGAATGGTTAGATTAAAAAATTATGGCATTCTTTATTGTCAACGTTAGTGTTTGACCAATCAATTAGATAATATTATTTTTTTGGCTTTTCCTTAGAATTAAGTAAATAATAGTTCCTTGATTAACGGTGGAGATTGGAGAGGCTTTTCAATTGTGTATAATCTTGCAATAATCCTATCCAATTTCTTTTAACAAACAAATCTGCTTTTATTAGAGAAAATTTTACTTGACATTCTCACATTGTCGGTAGTTTTTGAGAAGTTGTTTAGCATATTCTTTTACTAACCCACAGTCCGTCAATCTGTTCATTTCAAATTCACAAAGGAAATACGTTGCTTTCACGTTTTTTATTCTTTCATTCCTTTCCTATTTTTCTTTAAGATGCTTCTAGATTTTTGTAGTTGTTTCGAAATGCATGATTCTTGTTAATTTTGACGTTAAAACTGTAGAAAACATGCAAGACTTGGCTTCAGCCTTGTCTCTTTCTCCCTATGATTCATCATTTGCGTCACAGTTGGATTCGTTGGAAGTGGAAGAATTTTGTAATCATCTTCCACTGTCTCACAGATATCAAGACCCTATAAATCAATGATCATCTTGACAGCCCAAGTTTGATAATTTTCTCCACTAATGATTGGTGTTGCTGTTGTAATCTTGTCTCCTTCATTTTTCAGTTATCTCAATATAAAAAACCTCATATGTCAATTTATCGGTTTTGAAGCATAGGTGAAAAATAATAATAAAAACAAAAAAAGCTTTTATTGATTTATCATGAGAGCATATTTTATTAATTGGGATGTGTTGAATTTAAAAAGCAAATTGTCTCCGCCATAAACAACGAGTTCGTACTCTTAATGAATTCAACCCAAGAGTTTGAATGGTCTTATTTGAGAAAATCTTAATGAATTCACTGATAAAAGAGATTGAGTTTAATTTTTATTTAATTCTTACCTCAAAGTTTGGGTGGTTCATCTAAAAAGCTTTTAATTATTTCATAGACAAGATTTGAGGTGATTTGTCTTGAGATAGACTTGATGAAATCACCTAAATAAGTGAGAATGATTTGTCACCTTCTATGAAAGACATTGAGCCGTCTTTCTAAATCACTTACTAGAATCATGAGGTGTTTTGGCAACATATATTTATCGTTGATTTACTGAGGACTTATGTCGATGAATGAGGTTAGTGGAAATCCCCAACTCTAAGGGGAAAGCTAAAATAATCGAGAAATTGAAAATTTCGAGAAAAATGTAAGCTTGAAAAAGTGGTGAGTATAGTTGTAATTCAGTACGTTTCGTACTTATGTCACTAGATTTCCGACCTTAAACTAAAGTCTAATTGAATTTCGGTTACAAACTCAAACAATAATTATACTCTTATACTCCATCCGTCTCATTTATTTTGTCAATTGTTGACTTTTCACATAGTTTTAGGAAGAAAAAGTTTGCGTAAGAATGTATAAGAAAGATGATGTAAAATAATTGAAACGACAATTTTATCCTTAAAAAGTTGAATTTTATTTTGTTGGGAAACTAAAAAGGGTATAAAGGGAAATGTGCCTTATAAAAGTTGTTAATTTTTTCAATGAGACATTTTAAGTGAGACAATTTCAAAACACAAAAGGGACATATTGAGTGGGACAGAGGGAGTATTATTTTTTCATGTGTCTACTTTTAATTAAAAATATTTTAAAATCAAGTTAAATTAATATAAAATTAAATACTAATGAATTTTTTGCTCGAAAAATCAATTTTATTAGATGTTAAAATCCGACTAGAGTTACTACGTGTCTCGTTAAAAAACCACTCCGCTTAGGAAGGGGAAAAAGACCGTGTCATAATAGCTCATTACATAGACACCAATATCCAATCAACTCAAGCACACACACCTCACTAAAAAATAACTGACGATGTGAAGACCACCGAGAAGAAAACAAAAAGGTAATTTTTTGAGAATAACTACACGATTAAAATATTTGAAAACAGAATATACATATTTCATTAAAAATATCTAAAATACTCTGCGTTGCTAACAGAAAGAAAATCTACCGATCCGTATACGGAGTCGCAAATTTTATTTTGAACAAAAATCTTGAATCTCATTTTGGTGCCATATCTATGTACTAATACTAAAAATTTTAACCCTTCATACTAATCCTAATTTATAAATACTAAATCATACACCATCAAGCTTAAATCATAGACTCTAAACCTCAAACACTAATTTTTAATGTTCGAATATAAATAGGAGCACAATAAGGGTAGTGATTTCTATTCTTATACGTTATATATAAAGAACTTTGAATGGAAACTATACAGCTGAAATTTTGTGTAATTTTATTTGAAAATAAATTCATGTTTAAAATATTTGGAAACAGAATATGAACGTTTTATCAAAAATATCTAAAATAACCTGCGTTCGTAACAGAGTGGAATTCTATCGACCTACATACAGTAGAAATTTGGTGTAAATTACTATAATTACGGATATTCTTGCCAAATTTATTTATTTTTTTCTTGCTGAGTGTGAAGCAATTGCATGCTTATATGGCAAATTGGCAAGGCTGAAACCTAGTTCCGTCCTCATCACCTTCGCTCTTATAAATAGAGAGGTTTATGCCTTCATTGCTTGTATCATCTGGTTTAGTTATCTGCGTTATTTGGTTATACATTAATTTAATGGAAAAGTTATATATAAAGAAAACAAACAATGGCAGCAATCGTACAGAAATCTATTTTGCCACTTCTCTTGATTGTCGTTTTTATTCTCTCTTCGGTTTGCTCCGGTATTTTCTATCCCTGATTTCCATTTCCTACGTAAAGATTTTTTTTTTAATTATTTAGTTCTGGAGATGCATTAAAATATACTGATTTCTGATATTGGTTTTTTAGAGGTTGAAATGAATGGTGTGAGGGTGGATCAGGGTCCTGTTCCCCAGTGCTTCGATCAGTGTGCAGCTACCAATGGAGATGCTGAGTGCAATAAGTTTTGCGTTGCCAATGGTTATGCGGACGGGCATTGCGTTGGTAGGGGACGAGAATGTTGTTGTACGGCTGGTCTTGGTTAAATCCACCTCTTCCGTCTTTCTTCATACAAAGCTATTTATGATTTGATCTGAAGCAGTATGTTGCTGCCTTAATAAAATTTCCCATTTCTACGTTTTTCAACTATGGAGATTCCCTCTCTATTCTCCTAAAATATTTACATATCATATTCATATTTTGACCATATTCTAATATGGATTTGTGGACATGGATAAAATCATAATAAAAATTTGCGGCTGGTCTTGTACTTATCAATTATGCTTGCCTGATTATTGTGTGATTGGTTCCTGAACTCTGTTCTTTACTGTCTGTCTATTTACTGTTACGTGATAATGTACAATCTACATGTATAGATCGAATTGTAAAAATATGGTACCGAATCTTTTGAACTTAACTAAATAAATTGTATTTCTGAATTATCTGCATTACCATATAATATATATGTGTGAATTGTTATAGTTCTGAAACAAATATGTCCAATAAAGGAATATGTATGTCTAATAAGTAAGATATATTGTTCTGAATTATTGATTCACTCGTATACTGTTATATATTCTTTACAGCTTAACATCTATGTTACCGTTCTGAAAGTTAATATGTATTACTGAATTGTCTGTAACATTGACTAATCTGAATGACTAAATTGTTACTGTTATGAACTTCTGACTCATATGTTACAGTTTCGTATGTCGTAAAGTCTGTCAATCATACTCCGTTTTGAAAGTCGGTCTATATGCCATACTGCACTCTGCATGTGGTTGGGTCGGCTCGTGGAAAGACTGGGCCGGCAGGCTTTGGTGGTGTGTTGTGTGATGATCAGGGGAAGATTTTGGCTATTTTTCAGGTCTACTTGGTTGCCTTGACTCGAATGAGACAGAGCTGCGCGCGATCAACTTTGCAGTGTCCTACTATGTTGGGTCTTGTTGGTCTGATTGATACCTAGTGGAGGAGTCGGATTCGAAGGTTGCGTTGGGATGGGTTTTACATTAGCTTAGTCGGCCATAGTGATTGTGGGAGGTGTTTGATGCTATAGATAGGGCGTGTGATAGCATTGGTGCAATTAGCTTTCATAGTATTTTTAGGAAGGCGAATGGATTAGCCGATGCCCTTGCACGGGAGGGGGTGACGCTTGGGACGTTGTTTCAGGCGAGCTTCTGAGGGATGTTAGACATGGCATGAAGTGAGTGGGGTGGGATTGTGCCAACTTGTTTATGTGATGTTGTTTCCTTTTTGCTAGCTTACTTTGGTGTTGGTTTTTTTGATCGTTAACGAGTCGTATTTTTTTTCACCATCTAAGCTTAGGGAAATTTTTAATGAGGCACTCGTTAATGTTGTTGTATGATTTTCCATTCTTAATAAATAATTCAGTATCGTTGATCAAAAAAGGTGGAAGCACTATTACTGTTACCGATTTTGTAATACCATGTGCCATTCCGTAT
Source organism: Hibiscus mutabilis (assembly GCA_019671005.1). NCBI lineage: Eukaryota > Viridiplantae > Streptophyta > Magnoliopsida > Malvales > Malvaceae > Hibiscus > Hibiscus mutabilis. Next base: position 39,606,072 of record CM033751.1, on the reverse strand, counting down.
TACTGCCTGGTTTACTGTAATACGATGTACCATTTTGTATTACTGCCGGTTTAGCGATACATCGCTTATTGTTATCGTTTATTGTAATACCTTAATGTATTACTGCCCGATGGAGAAATAAGGTGTTATGAGTTATGGGGAACTCTACTTGTAGAGATTAGCAGATGGATGGGTAAATAAGAGCATACCAGCACGAGACTGCATTTGTTCTGTCTTATTCGAGTCTGTATTTGTTCTGTATTATCTGATTCTATACTTGTTTTGTATTTCTGCTTTTGTAGTATCTGATTCTGTATATGTTTTGTACTGTTGATTTTGTATATGTTCTGTCTTGTCTGATTTTGAAAGAATATTCTGAACATAAGTTGATGTCTGGTTGAATTTATGATTTCGGTTTGTTCTCTTACTTAAATCTATGCATACATGTTCTCTGGTTACATTATGCACTTAGAGACCACACTGGGATTTATTGCTCATTCTTTGTTTTCTTTTTAATTTTCAGATTAATTGATACTCTAAGTCTGAATTCGACATCACTCGAAGAATCTTGGATTTTTAAACCGTTACTGATTTGTAAGTACTACTTTATTCCATAAGTTAAATAATTTAATAATTGTTGCTTTGAACTGGTATTTAATTTTGGACCGTAAATTGTTATTTTCTAAAATCTGATTTACTGTTTTCACTGAGTGACATTCTGGATTCGTTCAGAACTTTTAGACCAGGTTTTGGGTGTCACATTTTCAATTCTTCTAACCAATCCATTAATTTCCACTAAAATCTGCCAATAATTCAAAGGTCGTTGAAGAGAATTGTGAATCCAATTTCAGGCCACTTTCAAGTCGGATTCCTCAAGTTGGCTTTCCTAATCCACTTTGCCTCGTCGAAAACCTTCAGAGCCGTTTTAATTGCAATAGTTTCAGCCTACTCTGCTCCAAATCCCGCCACAGGTCCAGAAAGTAACGCTCTAATCACACATTCCTCAGTACACAACACGCCTCCACAACCTGCCTCTCCACTCTTCGTTGCTCCATCCACGTTGAACTTCACCGCACCAACCTTGGGAGGAGACCAAACAAGCCTGGCAATGCCATGATTCGAGCTCGCCACCAAACCATTCCTCTGATTATCCCACCATTCTTTCATATTCAAGATCCAATCATCTCTAGTCGCCTTAATCCAAAAGACTGCTCGCAATTTTTTTTTTGTAGAAAATTATATCCTTGGGACTGATAGACTTGTGATTGAATATTTTGTCGTTTTTCAACCAAAAGCTCCATATCGTTGCAGCCACCGATATCTACCATAAACTCTTTTGTATTCTTGAAAATGGGACACTAAAACAGAAATTCAATAAACTAATGAGATTTGATAACCGGTTCTAGTGGCACCCCCACTATTGACAGAAAAACACCCAAAAACTCTTAGCAAAATCACAAACCAGCCTCCAATTCAAAACCGCACCAAAAACAAGCACATTCTGAATCCTCCATTTTTACACCTCTTTTTCTAAGAAAATCTCGCGTCGGAATTCTATCAATTTTCAACATCCAAAAGGAAATTCTTAACTTTTGCAGGAACTTTCAACTTACATTTTCGATTGAAACCAAAACTTGAATACTCTAATTCAGCATTAATGATTAAATCTGAAAGCTTCTTGACCGAAAAATTTCCAGCTCTATCATTATTAATCCACACTATCATGTCTAAGATTTCCGGTGAAATTATCACCCTCAATTGCCTTCCTAAGATTCAACACCATCTCAGTCTGCCTATCCAGTAACGACCTAGAAAAACCATCTCCTACTGGATTCCACTAAGGCCACCCTCATTCACTAAATAGACAATCAATGTCGATTTATTTATTGCCAATCTGTGGAGCCTTGAGAAAGATTTGCACAAGGTCTATCACCGCACAACAAGTCCTCCCAGAATAAAGCTGATTTCCCATCTCCAACATGCCACCTAAAAGCTTCATCACTCATCCACTCCTCTACACCCTCGCTTCTCAAAATTGTTAATTATGCCTCGCCAATCCAGTGACAACTTTTTCGAACTTGATGAACGCAACCTCCAGCGCCTCGGAACACCACCATATTTTGTACTTATCACTTTCCTCCATAATGCTCTTTTTTCTATGGCTTAACGCCACACCCATTTTGCCAAAAAAGCGCAATTCTTGGCGTGCATGTTAACAGCTCCAACTTCACCCCTACTACGAGGAGTGCATATTCAATTCCAATTTACACGAGCCATTTTCAACTTTCCATTAGAGTGCCCCCACAAAAAACTTCTACTGATACTATCAATTTTCGATAGGACTGTCCTTAGAATTTCAAATAGTGACATATATTATAATGGAAGAGACGATAAAACATAATCTATAAGCACCATCCTCACCACAAACGATAATGTCTTACTCTTCCAACCTGAAAATTTTACTCGAAATCTATCTACCACCGGTTTCAACGTCTTCACACTTCTAGGATCTGCCCCATAGGGATTCCCAAGTACATAAAGGGTAGACTGCCGATATTACACCCAAAAATTTGAACCAATATACCAACTCTGAATCCACATTGATCCCCACTAAAAATAACTTGCCAACATTTATAATCAGACCCAAACACGCTTCAAAGCATTTCAAGATTCGCTTTACATTTAAAAGATAACTTTCCTCTGGTCTCATGAAAAGAATTGTATCACCTACGAACTGCAAATGAGCGAGAGAATGATGTTGTAATACATTCTGAATTCCACCAACCTCCCCACTCACTTCTGCTTCTGTGATCAAAAGATGCAACGCTTCTGTAAACATAATGAATAAAAACGGGAAAATGGGATCCCCTTGCCTCAGTCCCCTACTCATCCTGAATTCGACAGTGGCAGAACCATTCACTAGAACAAAGACTCTCGCCAACGAGATGCATTCCCAAATCCACCTCCTCCACTTAGACCCAAATCCCATTTTAATTAACACCATTTCTAAAAAATTCCACCTTACAAAGTCATAGGCTTTGGAGAAGTCCAATTTCAGCACCACACCTCCATCTTCAGAGCCTCCTATACCCATGGAATGAATAATTTCGTTAGCAATTAGGATGCCATCAAAAAATTTTTGTTCCTTCATGAATGCAATTTGACTCTCGCTAATTAGCATGTCCATCACCTCCTTTAATCTCCTAGATAATACTTTTGCAATTATCTTGTAAATTGACCCGGCCAAACTAATAGACCTAAGTTCAGATATATCCGATCACTCATTTTTGGAATTAAAGAAATAAAAGAAGCATTCATGGTGAGAATGTACCAGATTAGTGAAAATCAATCAGCACTTCCAATAAGTCATCCTTCTTCACCTCCCAATTAAACGTATAAAATTTTATATTGAAGTCGTCTAGGTCAGATGCCTTGGATACGTCGCTGTAGTCACACGTTTTTATCCGTCCCATTTTATTTCATTTTCTATTTTCAATGTTATTATTAATGTATTTTATTTTTTTGTTTCAGATTATAAAAGATTCTAATCACGTCAGATATGGGAATATTGCAAGAGATCTTGCCCGACAAGTATGAAAAGTCAAACTACTACGTGCAAGGAAAACTCGTTGCAGACTTACGACAAATTTTCAATAGGATCCGAGCACTTCTGGGTTAGGATGTTTCTTACGAACTGATTATCTTTCAATTACCTTTCTAACACATCGTGAAACGCCTCAATAGGATGTCGGGAGCTCGAGATTCGTTTTACTGAAGACAACGCGTACGGAAAATTGGATACGGGTCCAATACAGAATTGTTTTACAAATTTTCAATTATTTTATTGATTATATGCAATTAAATTCAAAATTAGACCTTTTCTTATTTGTTTTAATTAATTTAGGATCATATTGAGTATAAGGAAAGTGGTTTGATGCCCAAATAAATGCATTATTCCCATTACAAGAATAATTAGCATTAATGTAGAAGATATCATACTTTTAGGGATTTTAGAGTTTCTAATAGGCTTCATTCTTATTTAATTTTCATAAAGCATTCTACAGAGAAAAAGATGTACAGAAACAACTAAATAAAAGTTTTCTCTCTTCAAAATTTATGTGAGTTTCTTTGTTTAAGATTTCATCTTTATTCTTGCTTCAAAATAGTAAAGATCCAAGGTGTTACGATGGGTAAAAACCCTTCCAACAATCTTGCGCCCTGGATCATGCTTCTATTAATATTTGTCATTTTAGCTTTTTATTATTGCAATTACGTGATTATTTATTTACTTATGCTTATAATTTTCACATTCAATTCACGATTCATATTAATACCTGCATTTAATTTATGTACTCCTTGGATTCAATTTCATGTATGTTCCTTTTAATTTTGGCTTACATATTATTATTCGGAGGTACCAACAACTTTCAAACAAAATACACCCCAACATCTGCATTGCCCACTCTATCGGCGAGAAGCAATTTAGTGAGCAATTTAACCAAAAATCGTCCATGCTTGTCAGGTTTCCAAACCAACGTATTCAACACGCCATGACGCAACACAATAGGCATCACCAAATCAACCACTTCTCGCAGCCATTGACCCTCAAACGCCCTTAGGTCCCGAAGGAAAAATGACTACCAATCCGAGTGAACAAACGAGCCATTAACCGAATAATCCACAATCAATGCCAATTTATTCATCGCAAGTGAGAAAAGACGCAAATAAATATCCTTCAACGGTTCTTCCACACACCACAGATCCCACCAAAATAGAACTTGCCTGCCATCCCCAACCTTTCAAATAAAATTAGATGAATTCATCTAAGCATCTACCCCATCGATGCCATCCTTGCTCTTGAAAAGAGAGGCCTTATTTTAGAAGAAGTGTTGTCAAATGGGAATCATGATCAGTCTCTGCTTGATGAACTTTTCTCTGTGAGGGCGAGGCTATGGGAGTGCATAAGTAGAGAGGAGCGGGAATGGTTACAAAAATCACGCCTCAAGTGGTCTGAGTTTGGGGACAAAAATACAAGGTTTTTTCATCTTGTTGCTTCGGATAGACGAAGATCAAATTTCATTTCCAGCATCAAAGTGGGTGAGGAAAATATCAGAAAGCCTGTTGAAATAAAGATGGCCATCATGAGGTACTTTAAAGATGTTTTTAATCAGTCCAGCACGCTCCCGATTAAGGAGTTGGATTGTGACTTGAGTCAGTTAAGTTCAGTTTCGGCTGCTAAACTAGAAAGACCTTTCACAGTTGAGGAAATTTGGGTTGCTTTGTCTTCAGTTGATGCATCTAGAGCTCCGGGCCCTGATGATTTTAACATGGGTTTCCTCAAAAGTTTCTGGCCGGCTTTAAAAGATGACATTCTATCTTTTTTCAACGAGTTTTACAAGGGAGCAATTTCTGATTTCTCGTTTAATCATTCGTACATTGTGCTCATTCCTAAATGTCAAAATCCAGTTTCCATCGATGACTTTAGGCCTATTAGTCTGGTTGGATGCGTGTATAAACTGCTTGCCAAGGTTTTAGCCATTCGGTTGAAGGATGTCATGGATGAGATCATTGGTGTAAATCAGTTCGCTTTTTGCCCTGGAAAACAGATTCTTGACTGCTCTCTGATCGTTAACGAGGTCATCGACTTCACCAAGAGGAATGGGCTTAAAGGTGTGGTTTTCAAGGCGGATTTCCGAAAAGCCTATGATTCGGTTGACTGGGGATTTCTTTTGCTCATTCTAAAAAAGATGGGGTTCGGCTCAGTTTGGTGTCAGTGGATGTTCACGTGCATATCTACTGCCTATATTTCCATCCTGGTTAATGGCTACCCGACGGCTCCTTTTGCTATTGGGCGTAGCCTTAGGCAAGGTTGCCCCTTGTCTCCTTTACTCTTTAACATAGTAGCCGAAGCCCTCAGTGCTCTTTTACAGAAGGTTGTGTCTCGCGGTTTTTTCAGTGGTATCCAGATTGGTCGTAGCTCCGTAGCAGTGTCACATCTTCAATTTGCGGACGATCTCATCATTTTCTGTGGTGCTAGTGAAACGCAGATTAGAAACGTTGTTAGAATTTTGAGAGGTTTTGAGATAGCGGCTGGCCTAAAACTCAATTTGAGAAAGTCTAAGTTGATCGGAATCAATGTGGAAGATGCTATTGTTGACTTTTGGGCATCCCTGTTACACTGCCAAAGTGAAAAGTATGGCTCAGTTATGGCTCCCGATAGTAGAAAAATTGAAGAAGTTAGCCGGTTGGAAGGCGAAAATGCTGTCTTTTGGGGGTCGTATTGTTCTGGTTAAGTCTGTGCTGGCCAATCTTCCAATTTACTTTATTTCCATCTTTCGGTTGCCGGCCTCAATCAACATTACCATATCGAGGTTAGTTTCTAGATTTTTATGGGGCTCGATGGACAGTAAGTCGATACACTAGATTAGTTGGGAAACAATGTGCCTTCCCAAATCTTGTGGAGGCCTCGGCCTGGTTGACTTTAGAACAAAGAATAGAGCATTACTTAACAAATGGATATGGAGGTTTGGAACCGAGCCTGATAGCCTTTGGCGTCAGGTTGTCGCAGCAAAATATGAGGGTAACTCCTCCTCCCTGCTGCCTATGAACGTTAGGCCAGCTAACAAATCGTGGATTTGGAAAGGTATTATTTCGCCGTTGTCTAGTTCGGATAATCTTCTGTGTCAACACTTGAGACTAGCTGTTGGGGACGGTTCAAAAATCAGGTTCTGGTCTGACTTATGGGTTGGTAATTCCCCTCTTCAAACTGCGTTTCCAAGGATCTTCGCTCTAGCAATCGCTAAAACTGGGGTAATTGCAGAGTTTGGAAGCATAGTGGATGGGTGCTGGACATGGAAAATTGAATTGCGCCGAAGTTTATTTGACTGGGAAAAAGGAATTTGGGATTCTTTCCTTAATCTAATTAACCTAGTTTCTCCAAGAGCGCAATTCTCGGACAGCCTTAGGTGGTTAGGTTCATCTAGTGGGGTCTATTCATCAAAATCTTTTTGTGAACTATCTGTTGTTGGAAATAGAACCAAAGATGAAGTTTGGAAGCTGGTGTGGTCGAATCTAGCCCCGCCCAAGGTTGAAGCTTTTGTATGGAAAGTCATTCATGGTAGAATTCCTTCAAGAGTCGAGCTATCCAAGCGAGGAGCTCGTGGGCCCCAGAACCTAGAGTGTCCCTTTTGCTCGTCTGAACTCGAAACGATTTCCATATTTTATGTCATTGTAAGGTCTCTTGGTCTCTTTGGCAGCAGTGGTGTCACGTTTGGGGTATCTCCTTTGTTATGCCTGGGTGTGTCAAATCCTTTCTTCTTCAATGGTTTTCGATCTCCATCCCCTCGTTGTCTTCGCGGATATGGCAGCTATGTTTTTTCAGTATAATTTGATCGATTTGGCTTTGTCGGAACGAAGTGGTTTTTAGGGATTCTCAAATCGATTCAAATCAACTCTTCGATCTTTGTCTTATTCGAATTGGATGGTGGTGTAAGGCGAAATGGCCCTCTATGTTTATATCTTCGAACGAGGTGTTACGTTGCCCTCTTGTTCTAAGATCGCTTATTCCGTGTCAAGAGCAAATTGCTGTTTGCGAATGGGTCAAACCACCTTTGGATTCTCTAAAGTTCAATACCGACGGCGCGGTGGAAGGTGGCTTCGGTAGAGCTGGTATAGGAGGTATACTGCGTAATGCTCAGAGTAAGTCTCTTATTTTATTCTCCAAACCTGCTGGGAATATCGACGCGACTTCTGCCGAATTATTTGCTATAAGGGAGGCTTGTATCCTTTTCCGCAATTCTATATGGTCAAAGCTTTTCAAGCTAATTGTTGAGTGTGACTGCTATATGCTTGTTGATTGGTTCTCTCATATTAGTCTTGCTCCATCTATTTTTAAACCTGTGATTTTATATTGTTCGAAAATTTGTGGGGATATCTCTTGGTCAGTTCAATATGCTCATAGAAGAGGCAATGGGTCTGCTGATAGGATGGATAAAAGTGGAATTTCCCGATCGTCTCCTTGGGTCTGGACGTCTCAAGCATAAGTTGGTGGATGGCCCTTGGAGTGCTGGGCTGCATGGACGGGTGTCGATAGCAGGATTGTATGTGTGTGGGTTGTGTTTGTGTGAAGGCATATCCCATTGCTTTGGCTCTTGCCTCTGATAGTGGCCACCTAGTCATTACGTGGCTCTCTGATAGTGACCACTTCCCCCTAAAGAGCTAAATAAACTTACCAAGTATGACGCGAGTAGATGTTGCTTCGTTCCAAACGAGGACACTTTCTGAACATGGCCTTCATCGCCTTCCCAAAGCATCCTAACTTGCATCCTTGACTTGGTAGCTCTTCAGAGATTACTCATATCATCGCTCGGTCCGCCTTTGCTCGGTCCCGAACAGGCTTGTCGAGGTAGGATCGTAATACAATAAGAGACAACCTTGACACTATGCTCATGGTGGTGCGTGCTGGCGTTTTAATATGTCGTGCCCAAATGCGATGTCGGTCGCCGAAATGTGATTGTTTTTTTTGTTGAAATTTATATATATTTTATTACTGATAATCATTGACATGGGTCTCGTTAAAAAACCTCCCTAAACCTAATTGGAGGAAAAATAGTGTGCCATGTCAATGAGGTAGATGATACAAAAACACTTAAAACCTTAAAAACCCTTAACATCGAGAGGGAAAATAACGTCCAGAACCATACACCCAATTTCGCGTCATACTTGATAAGTTTATTTAGCTCTTTAGGGGGAAGTGGTCTGGTGTTGGGTCTCCACCATCCTCCTCGCCAAGCGCTAGCAGTCGAGTTACCTTGGTGTAAGTGACATTCTCCTAGGCCCACGTAGGACCTAGGTGTGCGGGCATTGGAGCCAAGCGGATGGCACAATGTCTCTCTAGGAGGACCTCCTAGGGACGGTTTGGGGCCAGGGGCCTTATATGCGCTCGTCGCGAGAGTCAGGGGTTGGCAGCTAGCATTTGCTAGGCCCTGATGGATACAATATTCGACGCGCATGTTGCCTGATGGATCATGAGACGACACTTCCGAGTTAAGTCCTTGAATAAAGGGCTTGTTGAAGGCTGACTTGTCTGGGTTGAGTCCCTTTTCAAGTGCCGCACGACATGCCGATCTGGGCCTAGACGGCATGGCCGTGACAGTTGGTATCAGAGCCAGGCTTTCGAGCCGGGTAGATACATATTTAAACTTTGTACGACGTTAGATGGTTGGACTCCATACTAAGTACCCTCATAAAAGGAGTGGGTTGGGTGAGTCAACAATGTTAAACAAATTGAGGGTTGGTTAGTGCACGGAGGTGCTTGACTATTGTTTTGGGCATGGAGGTGCTTGCTTATTTCTACGCGCAGTGGCGCTCATTCCTTTTAGCATAGTGGTGCTCGGTTATGAATTTGTGACACATAGGTGCATGCGAGTTTTATAGTGGAGCCAACGCACAGAGGTGCCTATCGGTAACCACTATAGCGATTGAAGCATACGCAGTGCTCGAACTTTATATTGCACAGAGGTGCTAAGGAGTTGAACCTAGTGGAATCAGTACACAAAGGGTGACTGACGTTAACCACTATGGTTGTTTCAGTACAAGAGGCACTTATTTCTTATTGCACAAAGGTGCTAACGAGTTGAACCTGGTGGGATCAGTACACAAGGGGTGACTGACGTTAACCACTATGGTTGTTTCAGTGCAAGAGGCACTTATTTCTCTTTGCACAAGAGGTGACAACGAGTGAACCTAGTGGAATCAGTAAACAAGAGGTGAACTGATGCTAACCACTATGGCTGTTTCAGTGTGGAGGCACTTATTATTTATCGCACAGACGTGCAAACGAGTTCAAACATAATGTCATCGGTTTACGGAAGTGACTGAAGTTACGCACTATGGTTGTTTTGGTGCAGAGGCACTCGATATGTCTTGAAATCTTAGCTGGGTCGTCATAGTGAAATTAGTACACAAGAGGTGTCTGACGTTAATCACTATGGTTACCTCAGTATTGAGAAGCTGACTACTTGCAAATCGATGATGCATGTCTGGTAATCATATTGAAGATAGTGCATAGAGGTGCTTGTCGTTAATCAAAATGATTATCCTAGCATGATGTTTCGCGGGAAGTAACCCACTATAGTGCTCATTTACGTTCAGCGCAGAGGCGCTTGTTGTGTTGAAAAGAAGAATGTTGTTGGTTTTATGGCACAATAGTGACTAACTTGATCAATGGAAAGTTAGTCTTTGCAGGTTACAATGGTGCCTCTAATTAGCGAAGGAATTCCTCCTATTCAGTCGACGAGGACGTCAACAAGATGGTGCAGAAGAGAAACGAGACAAGTTGTGCTTTTAGTGTGGGATAACCTTAAAAGCGGGTTGGCTTGTGGAAAAATATGCTTTAAAGTGCTGGGAAACAATATGCATGAATTATCGAGCAAGGTTGTTCAAGTAGGTGTTGGTGTACGTTCACCCGGCAAATGGTGAATGCGGAAGGCAATGTATGCCAACCAGGTATCGTTCGAGACTTATGTGAATATGTTATTACGATGTATTCGCTTGTATGTCTTGTAGCACAGGTAATACAAAGAAAGACAAAGAGGCAAAGTACATTTTTTGTATCACGATGGCAACTAGAGATCATTGTACGATGTCAAGCAACTAAGTGCAATACGAGCATACACTTAGGCGCTTGAATGGATAAGGTGATGGCGATATTGTGACACATTCTTTGTTTTAAAGGTCTCACTATACAAGGGGACACAGTTGGCGAATGAGCTTAGTGCCAAAGAGCAAGCCATTGTGTGGCGAGTCATAGTTCTCTTGCATATGGGCAGGTATGCTATTTTGTTTTTTAGGTCCATGGCTAGACCGTGAGACTCAAAGACACTACAAGGCACACGTTAGTTGAGTCAGTGATTCGCTACTTGTCTTTCGCTCGAGCCACAATCAGAGTAAAAATGTGGGAGCATGAATCTAGCATTTGACATTGAAGGAGTAAAACTGGGTCATAATGAGTTCATGATCGATGTAGATGGTCACGCATGTGCAACGTGGTCATAAGGGAATCAAAAGAACCCAGGATCGAGGCTTGAGTTATTTGCTTGAATGTTTAGACGATGGGACTAGAGAAGCTTATTAAGTAAAGCACAGATCAAAGAGGAACTGCCTTCAATGTCCATATCGACTCATCAAGTGATGAAGAACGAGTGTCAGTATCGATGATGACATCGATAAGAGGAAGTGTGGGAGAATGTCAAGGCTGTTTCTTATTGTATTACGATCCTACCTTGACAAGCATGTTCGGGACCGAGCAAAGGCGGACCGAGCAATGATATGAGTAATCCCTGAAGAGCTACCAAGTCAATGATGCAAGTTAGGATGCTTTGGGAAGGCGATGAAGGCCTTATTCAGAAAGTGTCCTCGTTTGGGACGAAGCAACATCTACTCGCGTCATACTTGGTAAGTTTATTTAGCTCTTTGGGGGAAGTGGTCTGGTGTTGGGTCTCCACCATCCTCCTCGCCAAGCGCTAGCAGCCGAGTTACCTTGGCGTAAGTGACCTTCTCCTAGGCCCACGTGGGGCCTAGGTGTGCGGGCATTGGAGCCAAGCGGATGGCACAATGCCTCTCTAGAAGGACCTCCTAGGGACGGTTTGGGACCAGAGGGCCCCATATCACGCTCGTCGCGAGAGTCAGGGGTTGGCAGCTAGCATTCGTTAGGCCCTGCGAGATATAATATTCTACGCGCATGTTGCCTGATGGATCATGAGACGACGCTTCCGAGTTAAGTCCTTGAATAAAGGGCTTGTTAAAGGCTGACTTGTCTGGGTTGAGTCCATTTTCAAGTGCCGCACGGCATGCCGACCCGGGCCTGGACGGCATGGCCGTGACACATAGCGCCCAACCCATTTCGAAAGCATTACAACATTTCGCACTCTAAGATCAATCACACCCAGGCCACCGAGATTCTTTGGGCGACAAACTTTCTCCCAACACACTCTATGTAATTTTCGCTGCACGTCCACACCACCCCAAAGAAAATTACATCGAATTTTGTCCAATTTCACAATGATCCTCTTCGGTACCACAAAAACCCATATAATAAATAGGAAGAGAAGACAACACCGAATTGACCAAAACCACCCTAGCTGCAAACGATAACTACGAACGCTTTCGACTGGCCAACTTCGTACGAAACCTTGCTACCAAAAGATCTCGCATTTCCTTCCTCTGATGATTAACCCCTAACGGCATCCCCAAATAAAAAATTGGCAACTCACCCCAAAGACAGCAACCTAAAACAGAAGTTGCCTCCTCAAACAATCCATTCTCCACCTCAAAACCAAAAAGCGATGATTTCTAGAAATTAATCTTTAAACCGGAACATGCCTGAAATGCATCCAACAACTACGTACATAATGAACACACTCCAAAGACACCTCAAAAAAAAGAATAGTGTCGTATTCGAATTGTAAATGAGACACATAAAAATCATTTGCCACTTCAAACCCTTGTAACAAACCACGCCAACGATCATTGAAACCCATCCGCAATATTACCATATCCAAAAAAAATCACATGAAACACAATTGTAAGCCTTTTCAAAATCCAATTTGAATACAAAACCATCATGTCGTGCCCTTCGATTACGAAGCGAATAAATAATTTCATTAGCCAATAACACCCTAAAACTAAGCAATTGAGAAGGTTAGAAATCGAACCTACAAACATCAAGAATAAACTGCACTCACTCTACCACTAGGACAAACCTTTCTCAATAGATATATAGGCATTTATGTATTTCTTGCAAGAAAAAAAAAAGAATGGAAAAGTATCAATTATCGGTTTTTAATGGTAGATGGACTGAAATATATTACTGTGTAAAACATAGAGTGCTAGTAGAATTTAACCCTCATATTAATTGAGTAATTGAAATTTTAATTTTCCTTTAAATTATTTTCTATGTCTCTTTTAATATTGAAATTAAGTAAAAGGGTAAACTACATCGAAGGTCACTCAATTATAGGTAAGATAATATTTGTGTCACCCAATTATTAAAAGTTACTTTAGGGCCACTCAATTATGGATAAAGTTACATTTAGGTCATTCCATTATTAGAGGTTCTTTTGGGTCACTCAATTATGGGTAAAGTTACATTTGGGTCACCCTTCATATTTAAAAAAATATTTCAATTTATGTATTAGATTAATTAATGGTTTCAAATGAAGTACTCTAGTGTTAACAATGGTATACAAGTGATTTTGAAGAAAAATGACTAAATTGATGTATCTTTATAATATGAAGGGTGGCCCAAATGTAACCTTACCCATAATTGAGTGACCTAAATGTAACCTTTAATAATTGGGTGACCCAAATGTAACTGTTGCGCATAATAAGTTCTACGCAATTGTGCAAGTATACACGTTGCAAGTTATAGTATAAAAGATATCGTCTCCACAGGGATTGGTGCCACTTCAAGAATCTAGTCTCTTGCACTGTAAAAAGTAAAAACACAAATAAAGGATGTTTAACTAATAACTAATCTAGAAAGCAATAAAGTAAAAGAGAAGATGAGATCAAATGAGAGAGAGATAGGCCAGGTTATCATGAGTTGAGGTGTGATAGCCGATTGGATCGTCTTGGTAAAAGAGTGCACGGGCAACTCAGTTGCCGTGGCAACTTGCACAATGGGGTTGCCTTGGCAACTAACCGATGGTTTCCTGGGCAACTACTTGGGCGTCTGGGCAGCAACCTTCAAGGTTCGGCAGAGTGTTCTTCAATGGTTTCTTCTTATCCCTAAGTCGAAACTCTAGCTACTTGTGCATGCCTTGATAATACATCCCTGCGTGAATCAAGGGTGAACAACAACCAATCTTGCGCTCCTCTTAGCTGTTGAAATCCTTGACTTATTCCTAAGCTGGATTAATCTTCACCATCAATAGATTGAATAAAGATCATATTCATTCGTTTCTTGAATCTAACTCTCCCGATATTAGATAAATAGATGAAATCACGAGATCCTCTCCCAATTTACTCGCAAACAAGAATAAGAACCAAGAATGAATAAACCTTGAATTAGAAAAGTGCAAACTCTTATTACCTAAACAAAAACCAATAGTTTCTCACAACCACAAAACACAATAACCATAGCCAAATAGATTTAGTTCATGGCTAGGTTCCAAGGAAACACAATATAAATAATCCCTAGCATGAACCCAATCGAACAAGAAAGAAAAGGATGAAGAATGAGGCTTGTCGAAATCCTCCTTGCCCTAGATGCTTGTCAAAAATTCTCTCTTCTTGCCCTCCTTGATGCTTGTCGAAATTCCCCTCTCTTGCTCTCTATGGATTGTCGAAATCTCCATCTTATTTATAGGGCTAGGCCAAAGTCATTCTTTGAGGAGGAAGTTAAGTTGGAATTAAATTATCTTTAAAGAATATAATTCTTTATTATAATTATATTCCTACTAGAACTTCTCCTATCTTCTTGGAATTTAATTCTTCTTTAATCTCTGCATGAAAATCAAATTCCTTTGGGTTTGGGCTTTGCTCCACGTCATCTTGGGCTTGTCTAGTCATCAATTTCGACTACCATATCACCTTTGCTCTTGTCGACAATTTCCATGGCAACTGGCTCAGCGTCTCCTTCATGCATTGACCTGGCAACTAGCTCGGCATCTCCTTCATGCATTGCCCTGGCAACTAGCTCTAGCCTTGCTTTGGCAAGTGATCCTGCACATACACACAAAATACACCAAAGCAGCATCATTTCCCATAAAAACTACCAAGTTATGTAATCAAGCTCAACGATGGAAGGAAACATAGATTAATGCATGAATGGCTAATTATGCATCTAATATGGGCCTAAGTCTAACAATAATATGAGTAAAAAGGGTAAGAAAAATAGTACTTTTGAACACTTAACACACCCCAAACTCGAACTATTGCTTGTCCTCAAGCAATGCAAACTCATAATTACTTGCCAAGACTTCAATTTTCACAAACTTAACTTTGAACTTGATTTCAATTCTCTGAACCGGGGTACAAAGTATGATTGGTTTTTTATTTTTCGGAAAACTTAGGAATTACTCGGAATCAAACTATAATGCTTGTGAGTGTGTGCGGAGTTGTGTGCAAGTTGATCTTTCGGATTTTATGCAAACAATAGGTTTTCAAATTACTTTATTGGGTTCTTTTTAACATGTTTTAACTAGAGCCAGTTTTGGGCACCTCTAGTGTTTTGTTTTTAGTTTTAGTAAGTTAATTTATTCGACTAGAGCCGGTTTCGGGCACATCTAGTTAAATTTTTTTAACACATACTAGAGTCAGTTTCGGGCACCTCTAGTGATCAATTTTTTTAGCATATGCTAGAGCCAATTTCGGGCACCTCTAGCATTCATCCAATTTTTATCCTAATCCCCCAATTTGTTAATTATCAACCTAAGTTCACTAGAATTCCTTAAATCAATCAAACCACAACAGTGTTTCATCAAATTAGCATCATAGTAAAATTCTACGTTTTTCCATGGTTATCCTAGAATAAAAATTCCATCAATTAAGTGCATTGGCAAAGTCATCATCGGATATTCATCAAATCTAAGCAATTCTTGTTCCAATTAAAAGCATGACAAGCAATTTATGTATCCTAAATGTAATACTTAAGATGAATGTAAATAAATATGGTAACTACTAAGAACAATCCCCCCCAAACTCGAGTGAGGCATTGTCCTCAATGCATGTATTAAAAAATAAAAATAATGAAAAATAAAATGTATACGAGGACTTACTCCGAGAGTTCGTCATCTTGTTGCCAGTGGTGGAATTGATCCTCGTACGGGGTTGTCCTCATTGTCCTATTCATCAATGTCATTGGCTTTTCTCTTGGAGGATTCAATTGATGCGGTCTTTGTTGGTGCAATGGAGGACTCATCCGAATCTGAAAAATCAAAAAATGATTTCGTAGGAGTTGATTCAGGCATAGGTGCTTTACCTTTGGCTTTTGCAGTGGTTGCCGGGATGTCTTTAGCTTTGGTTGCCGGGGCATCCTCTGTTGTGATTACCGTGGCAAGTAGTGGTTGTGAGTCTTGTTGTGGAAAAGAAAACAAAGAAAACCTGGAAACTAAAAGTAATGAAGAAAAATAAAATATCTCCTAAAAATAAAAATGAAAATAAAAAGAAAAAGAAAATATTGAAAGGAGAGCATGCTCATGCATCTCTTAAGTTGACCACTTCTTTGTTACGTTCCACATGGGCACCATTGTAGTGTTTCAATCTTTGTCCATTAACTTTGAATTCATGGTTGTTAGAGATGAACTTGATTATCACAGCACCATGGGAGAATGGTTTGACGACTTCGAATGGTCCTGACCATCTTGATTTCAGCTTTCCCGAGAAAAGTTTTAGCCGAGAATTGAATAGGAGAACTAGTTGCCCTGGCATGAATTGCCGTGGCAATAGTTTTTTGTCATGCCATCGCTTTGTTTTCTCCTTGTAGATTCGTGCATTGTTATAGGCCAGTGCACGGAATTCTTCTATCTCATTGAGGTCCAACAAACGCTTTTGTCTGGCACTTTCCCAATCCATATTCACGGTCTTGATTGCCCAGTATGCCTTGTGTTCGATTTCCACCGGTAGATGGCATGTTTTGCCATAGATAAGTCGGAAGGGGGACATTCTTAAGGGTGTTTTGAATGCAGTGTGATATGCCCAAAGTGCGTCATCTAGTCTTAATGACCAATCCTTCCTAGAGAGATTTACAACTTTCTCGAGTATACCCTTCAATTCCCGGTTGGAAATTTCTGCTTGCCCGTTGGTTTGTGGGTGATATGCCGTGGCAATCTTGTGTGATATGCCGAAGCGTTGCATCATCTTGGCAATTAGTCTGTTGTCAAAATGCTTGCCTTCGTCACTGATAATTGCTCTGGCATCCCAAACCGTGTAAATATATTTTTCTGCAAGAATCGTTGCACGGTCTTGGAATCGTTGTTGGGAACTGCAACTGCCTCAACCCATTTAGACACGTAGTCGACGGCAAGTAGAATGTAGAGGTTGCCAAATGAAGATGGAAAGGTCCTATAAAATCGATCCCCCATACGTCGAACAATTCCACCTCGATGATGTTCTGGAGTGGCATCTCATGTCTTCTAGAGATATTGCCCGTCCTCTGGCAACGATCACATTGCTTGTAAAAGTCTCGGGCATCTTTGTACAATATTGGCCAATACAAACCGGATTGCAAAACTTTGGCCGCGATACGAGTTCCTCCAAAATATCCTCCATAGGGTAAAGAATGGCATTGCCGGAGTACATTTTGTTGCTCTTCTTCAGGGACACATCGGCGTATAACCTGATTTGTGCAATGTTTAAACAAAAGAGGCTCGTCCCAAAAGTAATGCTTAGCATCATGGCGGAACCGCTTCTTCCCTTGGTGAGTAAGACCATAAGGTAAAATACCACAAACAAGGAAATTAACTAAATCTGCTACCAGGGTATTGCCGAGGCGTGCGCGTCAAGGGCTGTTGCGGCGTCGAGAGTTGCCGAAGCATACGCGTCCATGGTTGCCGAGGCGTCGAGGGTTGCTAAGGCATGCGCGTCTATGGTTGCCGAGGTAACTAAAAGTTGTTCATCCGGGAATGCATCGCATATCTCTAGATCCGCGCCCTCCTCCCTATTGCGTTCCAAACGTGATAAGTGATCGGCCACTTGATTTTCTGTTCCTTTCCTGTCCTTAATTTCAATATCAAATTCTTGTAAAAGTAATATCCAACGAATCAAAGGAGGTTTGGCATCCTTTTTAGCAAATAGATATTTGATTGCCGAATGGTCCGTATGAACAATTACCTTTGTACCAATCAAATAGGATCGGAACTTGTCAAATGCGAAAACTACAGCTAGTAACTCTTTCTCCGTTGTTGTGTAATTCACTTGAGCACTATTAAGAGTTTTACTAGCGTAGTATATCACATGGAATGTCTTACCTGTGCGTTGGCCTAGGACTGCTCCTACCGCGAAATCACTTGCATCACACATGAGCTCAAAAGGTAGCGTCCAATCTGGTGGAACGACAATGGGTGTCGAGGACAGCTTTTTCTTTAGGGTTTCGAATGCTTGGGTGCAAGAATCATCAAAATCGAAGACTTTATCCTGCTCAAGCAAATTGCACAAGGGTTTAGTGATTTTAGAAAAATTATGAATGAACCTTCTGTAAAAACCTGCATGTCCAAGAAAGCTTCGAATTCCTTTAACCGAACTCGGTGGAGGTAATCTCTCGATCACGTCCACCTTGGCTTTGTCTACTTCAATTCCCTTGGATGAAATCTTGTGGCCGAGCACTATTCCTTCATCTACCATAAAATGGCATTTCTCCCAATTGAGGACTAAATCGGATTCTTCACATCTTGCCAACACCCCCTCTAAATTGCCGAGACAGCTGTCGAAGTCATTACCAAAGACAGAAAAATCATCCATGAAGATCTCAAGGAAGTCTTCGACCATGTCTGAAAAGAGCGTCATCATGCATCTTTGGAAGGTTTTCGGGGCGTTACACAATCCGAATGGCATCATTCGGAAGGCATAAGTACCGTATGGGCATGTGAAGGTTGTCTTTTCTTGATCTTCTGGTGCTATGGCAATTTGATTGTAACCTGAATAACCATCAAGAAAACAATAAAAGGATTTACCTGCAAGACGGTTAAGCATTTGATCAATAAAGGGTAATGGGAAGTGATCTTTCCTAGTGACTTTGTTTAGCTTTCGATAATCCATACAAACCCTCCAACCGGTCACAGTCCTGGCTGGAATGAGTTCATTGTTTTCATTACTTACCACCGTTATACCTCCCTTTTTCGGTACGCATTGTACCGGACTTACCCATGTACTATCAGAGATAGGGTATATAATGCCGGCGTCAAGCCACTTAATGATTTCTTTCATTACAACCCCTTTCATGGCATGATTTAGTCTCCTCTGGGCCTCAATTGAAAGTTTGTGACCATCTTCCAACAAAATCTTGTGCATGCACACTGCCGAGCTAATTCCCTTCAAGTCGGCAATTGTCCACCCTATTACCTTTTTGTGTAGCTGCAACATCTTGATCAGCTTCTTTTCCTGCTCAGGCTGTAACTTGGAAGAAATAATTACAGGCAATGTATTATCGGTTCCTAAGTATACATATTTTAGTTGCTCTGGCAATTGTTTCAACTCAAGAATCGGTGGTTGTTCAATAGAGGGTTTTTCGAGCTTACCTTCCTTACCTGAGTAATCCAGTAGTTCAAAGTATGTACCTGGTCGATTGACTAGCCAATTTGCCTCTTCTTGTTGTTCATCATCGACCTGTTCTTCATACACCTCAGGTTTCTCTTGATCGACAATGTAGTTGCCGAGGCAACTGAATTCCTGGTCGAAGTTAAACTCTACTGTGGCATGAAGAAGTTGGCATTCTTCTGGATCATCGACATGCCTTAGTGTTTGGAACACATTTAGTTTAACTTGCTGGTCATTCACCATCATTGTGAGTTCTCCCTTTTCAACATCGATCTAGATTTTCCCTGTTGCTAGGAATGGTCTCTTGAGAATGATAGGTGCATGCTCATCTACTTCACAATCCAAAATAATAAAGTCAGCGAGAAAAATAAATTTATCAACTTTTACCAGTATGTCCTCGATTTTTCCCTCTGGATGCACATAGGATCTGTCGGCTAGCTGTAGCATAACTGTTGTAGGTCTTGCCTTCCCGATTCCTAGTTTCTGGAAAACTGATTTAGGCATCAAGTTTATGCTAGCTCCAAGGTCGCATAATGCTTTCCCGACATAGTGATTTCCAATAGAACAGGGTATTGTGAAACTTCCGGGATCCTTCAACTTGGGTGGCATACGATTGTGCAACATTGCCATGCATCCCTCTGTTGCGACAACTGTTTCAAACTCTCCTAGCCTTGTTCTCTTGGACACAATGTCTTTAAGAAACTTGGCATAGTTTGGCATTTGTTCAATTGCTTCCACCAATGGCAAGTTGATGTGGACTTGCTTTAGGATATCAAGAAATTTCTTGAATTGGTACTCTTGCTTTTGTCGCTTCAACCTTTATGGGAATGGTGGTGGAAGTCGGATATCTTCGATCATTTCATTGGTTTGGAACCTGATTGACGGCATTACCGGGACAACTGTAGTTGCCGAGGCATTATCAACTGGAGTTGCCGAGGCATGCTTATCGCAAGTTGCCCGTCATCTTTATCGTCAGTTGCCGAGGCATGCTTATTGCCGGTTGCCGCGGCAATTCCTGGTTCAGCATCTGAGGCTTTGCCGCTATGTTTATCTTGATCTTTTTGTGGAGTTTTGTTTGACGAGCGGGTTTGAACCTCTCTATGTTGTTGGCCACTTCTAGTGGTGATTGCCTTACATTGCTCATGGCTAGTTCCTCTTGCGACTTCAGTATCGCTAGGTAAACCTCCTTGCGGTCTAGTATTCAGATTTTGAGCAAAATGTCCGACTTGATTTTCCAATGATTTGATTGCCGCCTCTTGGTTTTGCAATCTTATCTCGGTCCTGTTAATAAAAGCATCAGTTCTTTTTATGAAATTACTATTCTCAGCCATATAAGATTCAGTTTTCATCATAAAAGCATTTAGAGAATTTTCCAAAGAACTAGATGTTGTCGGTTGTTGCTGCGGCAACTATTGCCGTGGCATATTCTGCTAGAATCCCGATGCCTGTGCATTCTGATTTTTCTGGTTTAGAGTATTGTTGGGATTACTCCATGAAAAATTCGGATGCTTCTTCCAAGCTGGATTGTATGTATTGGACATCACATTGTTGTTTCGATTGTAATTCCCCACATAAAAGCTGGATTTCGGATTTTGCATACATTCAGAAGAATTATGGTTATCACCACATAACTCACAAAAAGAATCCATTACCTTGACTTCATGTGTGTTGTTTGGTTTTTGCATGTTCTGGACCATCTTGGTTAAAGTGGCCAATTGTGCCGAAATTGAATCTGATGATCCTAGTTCATGTATTGTGGCTTGGCGTCTAACTCCTCCTCTTCTAGTAGATGGGAATTGATAATCATTCTTGGCCAGCCTATTTAAAATTTGGATTGCTTCCTCTGGCGACTTATCTAGGAGTATGCCGTTTACCGAGGCATCTAGCATCATCCTTGTTGGTGTATTCACGGCGTTGTAAAACATTGTTACTTGAGTCCACACCGGGAATCCGTGTAGGGGGCATTTGCGTAGAAGTTCTCTATATCGCTCCCAAGCCTCGTACATGGATTCATCATCTGCCTGCCGAAAAGAAGTAATGTCGTTACGAAGCTTATGAGTCAAATTTGTAGGAATAAATCGAGAAGGAAATCACGACAAAGATCGGTCCAAGATGCTATTGATCAGCCAGGAATGCTATTCAACCATGCTTTCGCCCTATCCCTCAGTGAATAGGGGAATAATCTTAATCGTAAGACATCGGGGGTGACTCCGTGTATTTTGAACGAGTTGCAAATCTAGAGGAAATATTTCAGATGTTGCCATGCATCTTCAGTTGTGAGCCACCAAATTAACCAATTGTGGTGATCATATTAAACATTACCGATTTTAACTCAAAGTGGTCGGCTTCAATTTCAGGTGCGACAACTCCTGGTTTAAGTCCATCAAGATCTTCTTCAAGATAGTCTCGAATAGTTTTGTTTCGTGCAAGAATCACTCCTCCTTCTGCTGGAACATCTTGATTCATATTGCCGTCTTGATTAGCCATTGCTACTCTTATCTTTCGTCTAAGTCTTTGTAAGGTTCGTTCGATTTTTGGATCAAAGGGATATTCTGGTGAAGTCGGTATTGCCCTGGTCATATACTAATGCAAAACCAAAGTTTGTTAGCCCTTTGGATTTTAAACAAGAAAAATAAAAAGAAAGTGCAAGAAAATAAAAACAAAGTCGCTATTGCCAATCCCCGGCAACGGAGCCAAAAACTTGTTGCGCGTAATAAGTGCTACACAATTTGCAAGTATACACGTTGCAAGTTATAGTATAAAATATATCGTCTCCACAGGGATTGGTGCCACTTCAAGAATCTAGTCTCTTGCACTGTAAAAAGTAAAAACACAAATAAAGGATTATAGGAGTTTAACTAATAACTAATCTAGAAAGCAATCAAGTAAAAGAGAAGATGAGATCAAATGAGAGAGAGATAGGCCAGGTTATCGTGAGTTGAGGTGTGATAGCCGATTGGATCGTCTTGGTAAAAGAGTGCACGGGCAACTCAGTTGTCGTGGCAACTTGCACAACGGGGTCGCCTTGGCAACTAATCGATGGTTGCCTGGGCAACTACTTGGGCGTCTGGGTAGCAACCTTCAAGGTTCGGCAGAGCGTTCTTCAATGGTTTCTTCTTACCCCTAAGTCGAAACTCTAGCTACTTGTGCATGCCTTGATAATACATCCCTGCGTGAATCAAGAGTGAACAACAACCAATCTTGCGCTCCTCTTAGCCGTTGAAATACTTGACTTATTCCTAAGACGGATTAATCTTTATCATCAATAGATTGAATAAATATCATATTCATTCGTTTCTTGAATCTAACTCTCCCGATATTAGATAAATAAATGAAATCACGAGATCCTCTACCAATTCACTCGCAAACAAGAATAAGAACCAAGAATGAATAAACCTTGAATTAGAAAAGTGCAAACTCTTATTACCTAAACAAAAACCAATAGTTCTCACAACCACAAAACACAATAACCATAGCCAAATAGATTTAGTTCATGGCTAGGTTCCAAAGAAACACAAGATAAATAATCCCTAGCATGAACCCAATCGAACAAGAAAGAAAAGGATGAAGAAGGAGGCTTGTCGAAATCCTCCTTGCCCTGATGCTTGTCGAAAATTCTCTCTTCTTGCCCTCATTGATGCTTGTCGAAATTCCCCTCTCTTGCTCTCTATGGATTGTCGAAATCTCCATCTTATTTATAGGGCTAGGCCAAAGTCCTTCTTTGAGGAGGAAGTTAAGTTGGAATTAAATTATCTTTAAAGAATATAATTCTTTATTATAATTATATTCCTACTAGAACTTCTCCTATCTTCTTGGAATTTAATTCTTCTTTAATCTCTGCATGGAAATCAAATTCCTTTGGGTTTGGGCTTTGCTCCACGTCATCTTGGGCTTGTCTAGTCATCAATTTCGACTACCATATCACCTTTGCTCTTGTCGACAATTGCCATGGCAACTGGCTTGGCGTCTCCTTCATGCATTGCCCTGGCAACTAGCTCGACGTCTCCTTCATGCATTGCCCTGGCAACTAGCTCTAGCCTTGCTTTGGCAAGTGATCCTGCACATACACACAAAACACACCAAAGCAGCATCTTTTCCCACAAAAACTACCAAGTTATGTAATCAAGCTCAACGATGGAAGGAAACATGGATTAATGCATGAATGGCTAATTATGCAACTAATATGGGCCTAAGTCTAACAATAATATGAGTAAAAAGGGTAAGAAAAATAGTACTTTTGAACACTTATCAGTAACCTTACACATAATTGAGTGACCCAAATGTAACTTTTAATAACTGGATGACCCAAATGTAACCTTATCTATAATTGAGTGACCTCCATTGTAGTTTACCCTAAGTAAAATAAGTTTAGATGTCTAATTTTTACTTTAAATTATTATTTAGGACACCTTAATTTTATAACTAAACAAATTAAGCAATGGCGACTTCAATTTTTTCAGAATAAATATTTCTTAGATCCATGTTAATTTTAAAATTAGACAAATTAAACCATGAAATACTCGTTTTTGAGTTGATGGTTTGACAATTAAAACCTAAAAAATTTTACACATTAAGCCTCCAAAAATACATTATGCTCAACATTCAATATACGAATATCAACTTCCGCAGCAAATGAACCCACCACTTGCGGTTCTGAAAAGTGCTCGCGAAAAGCAATGACAACATGAGGCTTCAGCACATTTGGACTTGTCACCCATTTCACTTTTATACGTAGACCCTAATATAATTCTTGCTCCAATTTTTCATAGTCCCATGGGAAATAGATTACTGTGTAATACATAGATTGCTAGTAGACTTTAACCATCATATTAATTAAATATTGGAAATTTTAATTTTCCTTTAAATTATTTTATCTGTCTATTTTAATGTCGATATTAAATAAAATAAGTTTAGATGTCTAATTTTTAGTTTTAATTATTATTTAGGAAACCTTAATTTTAGAACTAAACAAATTAAGCCATGCCGACTCCAATTTTTTCAGTATAAATATTTCTTAGTTCTGTGTTAATTTAAAAATTAGACAAATTAAACCGTGGAATACTCGTTTTAAGTTTATGGTTTGACGGTTAGAATCTAAATTATATATATATATATGTATATGTATGTAGTGTTTTGCTATTTCAAGCTGGTTTGAATGTCGTGTGGGGCGATTGTCAGCTCTTTATGTAGCGTTAATTGAGGATAAATAAAATTGATTAAAATAAAAATAAAAGGATAGGAAAAATAACATTAGTTCTCGGTCAAATTTGGATCAATTCGATAGAAAAGTAACTTTTGATGGCAAAAAAGAAAGCAATAAAAATACATTTTTATTTAGGGATGGATTGAGGGGCTAGGGGCGGTCGCCTCTGAAAAATTAAAATTCGTATATAATTTTAAAAATATTAAAAATCTATTTCAACCCCTAAAATTTTATAAATTTATCGCTCCTAAAAATTTATAGATTTACTCCTAAACGTAAAGTATTGAGTTCGTCATGTTTTCATTTAATATAATTGAAAAAAGATGGAAACAGAAATGAAATCCACCTACCCACGCAAGGAGTCACAAATTCTACTATATATAAAAGTAGTTTGAATGGAAACTCTAGGGCTGAAATTTGGTGTAAATTACTATATTACAAAGATTGCTGCCAAATTTATTTATTTTCCTAGTTTGGTAATAAAACCTGTACGCAATTTCATGCTCCCTTTTATAGCAAGGGTAAAACCTAGTGCTATGTGTCACGGACATGCCCCTTTTACTCGGTTGGCAAGCCGTGCGACACTTGAGATGGGTGTTACCCATACAAGTCAGCCTTTCTCATGCCCCCTTGTCCAAGGAGTTATCTCGGTCTAGCCTTCTCAGGGTCACAATGCGCTAAGGTTTTAGAGTTTCGAATCCCGCAGGGCCTAGCGATAGCTGCACTCCAACCTCGTACTTCAGCCACGAGCTCGATATGGGGCCCTATGGCCCCAAACCGTCCCTAGGTATTTCTCCCAAGGAGACAATGCGCCAACCACTAGGCCCCACTGCCCGCACACCTAGGCCCCACATGGGCCTAAGAGTAGGTCGATTACACCAAGAAAGCTCGATCGCTAGCCCAGGCGAGGGGGATGGTGGAGACCCGACACCAGACCACTTCCCCCTAAAGAGCTAAATAAACTTACCAGAAATGCCGTGAGTAGACGTTGCTTCGTCCCAAATGAGGAACTTTCTGGATAGGGCCTTCATCGTCTTCCCAAAGCATCTTAACTTGCATCCTTGACTTGGTAGCTCCTTAGGGATTGCTCATATCATCGCTCGGTCCACCATTGCTCGGTCATGAATGGGCTTGTCAAGGCAGGGTCACAATATAATAAGGGATGGCCTTGACATTCTCCCCCACTTACTCTATCGATGGCCTCATCGATGTAGCCCCAGAAGTGATGGTTTTGACATTCTCCCCCACTTCCTCTACCGATGCCCTCATCGATGTAGTCCAAGAAAGGGATGGTTCTGACATTTTCCCCCACTTCCTCTACCGATGCCCTCATCGATGTAGTCCAAGAAGGGATGGTTCTCATTGATATTGACTCCAGTTCTTCATTACCTGTTGAGCCGATACGAACCTCTGTGGCAGCACACCTTCGATTCGTGCTCGATTTGGTATGTTTTTCTTGTCCCGCCATTTGATCATTCAAGCAACTAATTCAAGCCTCGACCTTGGGTCCTTTCTATCTCCTTTTTGACTATGTTGCGCATCCGTAACTGTCTAGACTGACCACAGACTCATTATGACCCAGTTCCACTTCTATCATGCTGAGTTTTAGATTCATGCTCCCCCACTTTTACTCCGATTGTGGCTCGGGCAAAAGACAAGTAACAAACCATCGACCCACTCGAACAAGTGCCTTGTAGTTTCTCTGTGCTCCACGATCTGCCCATTAACCTACACAAATACAAAAGTAACATACCTGGCCATGAGCAAACGTGTTATGACTCGTCACTCAATGGCTTGCTCCTCGACATTAAGCATCTTCGCTAACTTTGCCTCATCTCGTACCGAGACCTCCAAAGTACTGAATGTGTCACCATACATATATCATCAATATTAATCCAAGTTTGCCAGTACATGCTCGTGTTGCACTTGGTTGCTTAATAATGCAAAGATGATCTCTAGTTGCCAACACCGTATCGCATTGTACTTGCCTTTTTTTCTCCTCAATACATCTTGTATTATAAGATATACAAGCAATTTTATCAATGAAAACATATTCACACAAGCCTCGTATGATACCTGGTTGGCACACATTGCCTTATGCTACCACCAATCATGGTATGCCTTTGTATGTATACCTCAGGTGTTTTGACTATTTGAGAACGTAGTCTCTACGACAAGCTAATATCATCCACTCGTGAGGTTTTCTTCTTACTCAATTCTACCTGCACCATTTGCGAAGTGAATGCACACCAATATTCTCTCGAACAACCTTGCCCTTGTTCCAGTAGCAAGATAGATGGTCCTATGCCCTCACTATAACTTCTTAATGGTCTCCTATGGCCCTTGTAATATCCAATCAAGTTGCCCCTTTATTTCGTTTCTCCTTCACTCCCTTTGTAACAGACAGAACTATTGATTAAGCACAAAAGTACACATTTGATCTCTTGGCACACATGGCCTATACTCCATGGGTAAGTTAGTTTCCCACATCTACTGATGTCTTCCCCATTATCCACTTACTAGAAAAGTTCATCTTGTTATTATGCCAACAAAGGAACCTGTATTAGCACCCCACAAACATCATATCAACTTTAGTCCCGTGTCGTGGACTTCAAAATGATGTCTCACTTGTGCCCTCTACGTGTGACTTAGGTTTTCGCAGGATACTAAACTCTTCCCCATATGCCCACGACATCCAGTCAGTAGAGTATTCTCATGTAGGATCAAGACCTCTTTATTCTCTTACATAATCTCGAATAGAACATGTATTCGCTAAATCCCTTAGCTTCTTTTGATCATTATATTCTACATTTTTGGGAAATAAGGAGCTCATTAACCATTCCTTTAGCTCATCACATATCTTGATAGGACAAACACCGTTAATAAACTTGGATCGCCACCACAACTTGGCGTCCCCTATTAGATACACCAAGGCCACCGCGACCTTGTCTTTATCTGTTTTAGTATGCGTATATCGAAAATAATGCTCGACGTCGAACAAGAAATTTTCAAGCTCCTTAGCATCTCTGTTCCCTTCATACCGCTGAGGTTCTGAAACCCTAGTCTTCAGACCCTATTTGCTGTCATCAGGTTGCCCATAGCTATTTGTATCAAGTTAACCTGAGTCTTGATCTCATCTAGTCCGAACTTCATATGACTTAATGCTTCTTTTGCCTTCATTACCAAAATCTTTGATAGTTTGGGTCAACTCTTGCTGTGTTTCCTCTATTGCTCAAAGTCGATCATTTGATGCCATAGCTCTCATGGTAGCCACTACGGCCTAAAGTTCCTTAAATTGACTAGGGTCTACCGACCCACCACCCTGTGTTGACGTCTTAGCACCTGGGTGTGTTCTTTCTCTGGGGCAATACTCGTTCCACGTTTTCGCGTTTGTCACCATTTTTGTCGACACACGCAGAATCATTGTGCCTGCACATACATCAACTTTTACAAATGGGTGTGATATTTGTACTGTGTCCTTCTTTGTTACATGAAGCTGACATTTATCCTTGTTGCATACGACCAGGGCTTTTGACACCTGCCAAACCTTCAAACCGTCTTGGTTCTTTAATCGATTGCCCCACATCCCTCAAGGAATTGATAGGAATACCTGCCTTCAGAACGCACACAAAGAGAAAACTGACCACGAAATTGGTTAGTCCAATTACATAACAATAAAATAAAATGTACCTTACAAGTTCAATGGGACTTTCCAGTACGTCTCCCATTGCAATTCACGCTCGGTATTGCCAAACTCTGGGAAGTGCTTTATAAATTCCTTGACCACCACATTTCTATTTTTGGGTAACACTGACATATCCGTGGTAACCAGGTTTTGCTTTTGGTCTCTCGGTGCATACATCAATTTTGACATAAGCCTTGGCTTTATTAGCTCGCCCCACCAAATAGCTTGTCGGTAGTAGCCCATATCACCACTGCCCAAATTGGGGATTTTGTAACACTTGGGTGAGATCTGAATTGTACTTGAACCATCACCACATACCCATCGAGCTTGTCTGTCCCATGCTCACTCTTTGGCTCTGCTTGTGAAGGAACTCCTAAGGAGAGCTTTTCTCAGATGCACCCACATTACCAAGCTGTACCACCCTTGTGTTTCTCACCCCAAACGAGTAGCTTTACAAATAGCATTCTGCCTTACCCTAGCCAGCATCCCCATCAAAGAAAGATTTTCGTGCCAAAATAAGTTTTTTTTCATCTAAGATAAAACGGTATTGACTCGCACAACCTTTGTCATCCCATATTTGTAATTTATTGTCGAAGAATCTGGTCCAAACTACCACATCGCAACACATTCCTTTTTACCTTAAGACCCAATGTGTCTTGAGAAAATTACCATTTACGGACAAATTATTAGCTATAAGAAGCATTCCCCTTAGGCTCATTGATTTTATTTGACAATGTAATATTTCTTCCCCTCGAGAACCCATGGTGTGTCTACCGCTACAAGAGTCCACAACAATAGGAGGGAGCATACCAATAACTCTGCACTCCCTTTTGCTCCATTATGTTTCGAGAGGGGCCACTCCATCTAGCATACAGCGATCGCCGTGATCCTTTGACCACTTCGTTAAATAGTTCGAGCTCCTAAGGGTCTTGTCTTGCACCTTTAGACGATCACACTGTACCAAAGTACTCTCACAACAAACTAGTTTTATCATACCCCTTTGATTTTCTCAATGGGCGAATCTACAACCTTGAGGAACACGACTCTACCGTATTGACTCCCCAAACACAAAGTAATTATAGAACTGTTTCAAGTTGTCTCCAACTCTTTCCTTTAGGGTTAGTCTATGAACCCATGACTATTCGTTGTATCAATCTACATCCATCTATACACAATTCTCTTTTCACCTGGAAAAAGATAGTTAAGCAACAACCAAGCACCACAGTGCCAAGATAAACAATATTTCCATTAACTTCCATCAATCAAGAATTTATCACATTACCCTGGAAACGACAAGCACCAATATGTTAGATTAACAAAAATAAGCACATTTTATGCTTCGGGCTACACACGCCCTTGTGCTAACAAGACAAAACAAACATCAATAAGCAAGGGTTACCGACACAAGGCAATGTATCAAAATAAGCATCACTATTACCGATAGCCACCATAGGGAATGACTCTCCTCTCGAGTGATGCGTAAGCATCCCTATATTGCTAGAATTCATGCCCCCGTGCTATGAGGAATACACACTTCATCATGTCCCATAGATAGCCATCAACGAGCCTTTAAAGCATCCAAAAAATATTGCTGATGCCCCAAATCATGGACAGACACTATTGTGCAAAGATCAATCTCGTCCACCAAAAGTTCTCGTGCTTCTTTGCACCTTAATTCGATCACCATTTCGATCATCCAACAACAATGCTACACCTGTAACGAACAAATGAGCACCACTGTGCTCTAATTCACACGCGCCACTACGCTAATGTAACACATTGGCACTACCTTGCCAAACCCACCATTAGACTCCTTTGCACCTTGACTAGGTCTTGATCAATCAGCATCATAAAGAGTCACCCTGCCTACTCCACTCGTGGAAGTACTTGGCGTAGGTTCTAGCCACCCTGCCTACCCTCACATGGCGTTCGGCATGAAACTAGACCACCCTGCCTACTCCACTAATGGATGCGCTTGGCGTGACATTACACCATCCTGACTACTCATTGAAGAGAAGCGCTTGGCGTAGGATTCGACCACCTTGCCTACTCCCCACATGGGAACGCTTGGCGTAGTCCCCCCCACCCTGCCTACTCCAGTCCAAAGAGCACTTGGTTTACTATCATTCGACCTTGCCTACTCTATTTACCGGAGCGCTTGGCGTAGAATCCACAATCTAGCACCTCTGTGCACAAAAAAAATGTCCCTCTTTTTTTGTGCCTGTCATGATGATCCACCCTGCCTACTCCACATGTGGGAGCGCTTGGCATGAGACCCACTGATCCACAAATAGTCCAACTCTTATTTTTGCTATACATCCGTCTAGCGTCACCACACACCACATCCACTGAATAAAGCTTCACAGTGTTCAAGTAGGCACATGAGCACTATGGCGTTTGGTTAACAAATACGCACCACTGTATCAAAATTCATAACCAAACATCACCGTCACATGACTACATTGTCCCCTCATTTTCTCGCTCTGGTACCATGTGTCACGGACATGCCCCTTTTACTCGGTTGGCAAGCAGTGCGGCACTTGAGATGGGTGTTACCCAGACAAGTCAGCCTTTCTCATGCCCCCTTGTCCAAGGAGTTATCTCGGTCTAGCCTTCTCAGGGTCACAATGCGCTAAGGCTTTAGAGTTTCGAATCCCGCAAGGCCTAGCGATAGCTGCACTCCAACCTCGTACTTCAGCCACGAGCGTGATATGGGGCCCTATGTCCCCAAACAGTCCCTAGGTATTTCTCCCAAGGAGACAGTGCGCCAACCACTAGGCCCCACTGCCCGCACACCTTGGCCCCACACGGGCCTAGGAGTAGGTCGCTTACACCAAGGAAGCTCGGTCGCTAGCCCAGGCGAGGGGGATGGTGGAGACCCGACACCAGACCACTTCCCCCTAAAGAGCTAAATAAACTTACCAGGAATGCCGTGAGTAGACGTTGCTTCGTCCCAAATGAGGACACTTTCTGGATAGGGCCTTCATCGTCTTCCCAAAGCATCCTAACTTGCATCCTTGACTTGGTAGCTCCTTAGGGATTGCTCATATCATCGCTCGGTCCACCATTGCTCGGTCATGAACGAGCTTGTCAAGGCAGGGTCGCAATATAATAAAGGATGACCTTGATACCATGGTCATCGCTCTTATAAATAGAGAGTTGTATATCTTCATTGCTTGTGTCATCTAGTTTAGTTATCTGTATTGTTTGGCTATATATTAATTTCTTGGAAAATTTATATATAAAGAAAGCAAACAATGGCAGCAGTTGTAGGAAAATCTATTTTGCCACTTTTCTTGGTTTTGGTTTTTATTGTCTCTTCGGTTCGCTCTGGTACTTTTTATCCTTGATTTTCACTTCCTTACGTTAATATGTTTAG
This sequence comes from Hibiscus mutabilis, assembly GCA_019671005.1. Classification (NCBI taxonomy): domain Eukaryota; kingdom Viridiplantae; phylum Streptophyta; class Magnoliopsida; order Malvales; family Malvaceae; genus Hibiscus; species Hibiscus mutabilis. The sequence goes on along the minus strand of CM033751.1, from coordinate 39,574,572 downwards.
AATGAATGAATGGATTAGTTCTGGAGATGCATTAATATATAAACTTATATTGGTTTATGCAGATGTTGAAGTGAATGGTGTAGGGGTGGATGTAGGTCCCATGTGCTTCAAAACGTGTTCGGCTTCCTATGGAGATTATGAGTGCAATATCGACTGTGTCGCCCACAGGTTCGTGGGAGGGAGTTGCGTTGGTCCGCAACGACGTTGTTGTTGTAGGGTTCGTCTTGCTTAAAATCCACCTCTTTCCTTTTATTTCATACAAAGCTTTCTATGAATTAATCTCGTGTAGTATTTTGTTGTTCTGCCTTAATAAAATTTTCCATTTTTACATTTCATCTATGATGATTCCCTCTCTATTTTTTTAAAACATTTTCTTATAATATTCATATTTTTACCATATTCTAATATGGATTTGTGGACATGGGTTAAATCATGATGAAATTTTGAGAGTTCAAATATATTTTAATAAATTTGGTTTAGGTTCTAATTTCAAACCTTCAATTTTTTTACACACCAAATTTTATAAGAACTCCTGACATGAACGCCAATGTCCTGACATGCACACGACAAAATCTAATGACCTACGCGAATGAAAAGGTTTCGAATGTTGAACTTTTTAAGCTCAATATAATAAGCAACTATGCAATAAGTAATACAAGCCGGTTCAGCATCAAAATACCATGAATTGTTTACAGCATACAACATGTTTCACGGAAGAATAGAGGTGGCAAATTGACCCGAGACGGTCAAACATGTTGATCCGAACTTAATCCGAAATTCGAAATAAATCGAATTGAAACCGAAACCGACCTGATTTTTAGTTGAATCGGTATGGAACCGATCCGATTTTTAACCGAAACGAATGAACTTAAACCGATTTTCAAGCGAATTGAATGGTCCCGAAGCGATTTCATCCGAACTAAAACAACTCGAATCGAAGGCAACCCGAAATAAAAGAAAAGATATTAAAAAATAAAGAAAGATTTGACATTAATTGTTGCACAACTCACCAAAAAGTCAAATATACCAGCTTTATAAAATTATTTATGAGTGTAAAAAATTGATCCAGCCTGAAAACCTGGCTAAAACATAAAACTGAATAAGACCAAATCTGACCCGAACTGAACCGAAACTGAATGTAGTCAAAACCAAACTTGACCCGAACCGAAATTATACAAGCCCAAACCGAACGACCCGTTTGTCACCTCCATAGAAGAACGTATAACCACCTAAATCCGATCCAAATATTAAGTTCAGATCTTAAATATCATTTATTTAAGAAATTGATAAACGTTTAGTTTATTAGCATATTTAATTAGATTTGTAAAATCATCATCTACTTTTAATGTCTCGCCATAAAACTGCGACAAAACTTTTTTTTTTGTTAGTATGCATGTTCATCTTACAATTCATGTTCAGGTGTGAGGTTACCCCTCTCAATAATATTGTCTCTAAGGTTTGAACTCGAACCTAAGACCTAAGGAAAAAGAAGAAACATGTGAGAAAGCTTTGGCCATCCAACCATCATTATTTTCTCAAGTTAAATCATAATTAAGTCTACATAATCTGTATAAAAAGCATAACAGTTATTATAAACAAAATAATGTTGGAAATGTATACCCAAAATTACAGTTCAAAATGTCAGTTATAAAGTCCAAAGTACATAAAACGTTCATACAATGAAGTATTATAAATGTAGTAATAAATAGTTGGCATAAAGTAAAAAAAACACCCTTAATATTTGGTCGAATAGTTACTTTGATCTATATTTTTTTAGAGCAATTCAACCCTCAACGTTTTATTTTGGGTTAAAATAGGTCTTCTGTGGATGAAAATTGCCAGTCAACTGACAGTAAATGACTTGAAATGACGGGACAAACCTACATAGCAGTGCACGCTGACAATATCATATAGACAAATGTATTGACTTAAAAAATGTTACATCAATCAAAAAATAATTATAAAATTATATAAAATATAAAATAATTTTTTCTGTTGACTTATCATTCTGTCAAGTCATTTCAAACTGTTTACGGTCAGTTTTCTAATAATTTTTATCCGCGGAAAGGTTATTTTCACCCAAAATAAAATGTTGAGGGTTGAATTGTTTTAAAAAAAAGAATATGAGCCAAAGTGACTATCCAGTCAAACATTGAAAGTATTTTTTGACTTTATGCCTAAATAATTCGAAAAGTCATACTACGAAAAAATAGATAAATAAATACTAGAGGATCATTCGAGTACCAAATCATATTCTAGCAGTTTAAAGTGTCTGTAATGGAGTAAAGTAACAAAAATGATGCAATGTAGGCTAGTAAGCTCTATCTACCCAACCATCCACTAAACACCACGCAGAGTGGGTTCTCCTGAACCGTGTACCATCCTATACAACAACAGATCGCGGAATTATCCCCCCATAAGAAAGAATTGCCTAGAGAACGCATAATTACCAACTGAAATAAAAGAACCTCCTAAATAGAGTACAAAATTATCCCCATAAAAGGAGAACCACCTAGATTTCCTCCTGCAAACTCAATTCCCGATGCAATAAAAAAGAATTATCATTAATAGATGAATCAATTTAATTTCGAAAATTATGTAGTCATGACATGACATCAAATAAATATGAGCACGCATAAAATGGATAGTCAGAGAACATGCTTAGTTAGACTTGACATAACACACTCAGATGATCCAAAATAAAAATAAATTAGGCATATTCATAGAAATGTCATCAAAATTCTAATGTCATTCACAATTACACAGAATACGATCAAAATTGCACACGAATGTAAATTTGACAAATTTGATCCGAACTGATTTATTTAACCCGAGATTCGATATCAACTCGAACATGGTGACCCGAATTTGTTGTAAGAGAGGGTGACACCAAGAGAAGTTTAACATTTATTTGTTGTAAGATACGAATAGACAAGTTAGTCTAGTGGCTGAGGCATTAGATTATTTTTCATAGGTCATGGGTTTAAATCATGTTAGAGGCAAAATTGGTTGATTAATTTTATTTAATTAAATTAAGAATTATAGCAAATCAATCCAATCATGTGTTGATATGTGTCGTCATCTAATTGGTTAATTAATTTTATTTAATTAAATTAAAATTTAAGACCAAATTGATATAATAGGTAAATAACATGGATCAAATGTATAATTATACAAATTTTTGCTAATTGACATGTCACCTCCCCAGTTAGTTTTTTAACGGCGGTGGTCAAAATATGACAATTTAAAAGTTTGATGGTTTGATTAACGAGTTGCTTAATTGGGTGGTCAAAATAAAATTTCCTCCATAGTTCGGTGGTCACCTAAGTAGTTTACCCTTTAATATGGTTATTTGAAATTCTACATCAATTTTCATTTGTTTTGGCAAGTAATATTCTCTCTGTAATTTGTAAAAGTGGTAATGTCAAATACTTAGCCGTTTGTTAATTCATAGCTTCTGGCACTACATCAAACTTGGTAAATAACGATACTTTTAGCGGCGTTTTGAAAACAAATACGCTAATTTCGAACATATCGTGGCGTTTATTTATACAACGCCACAAAAGATAAAATTCGCGATGTTTATAGAAAAACGCCGCAAAAAAACAAAAACGCCGCAATAGGGTATCCTGTAGTGAATAAAACTCACGTTTGATTTTTAAGAAATACCTCTTCTCACCCAATCCCCAAATCAAACCCCCACACAATCCTTAATCTCAGTCGTCTCTCTCCCCCTCCTCTCAGTCGGCGCTCACCCCATCACAATTTTACATCGACTTTATTCCAAACTATGGCTTTCCCCGGCCATTCGTCTCCAAGTTTTGCCGCAGCAAACTTTGGCTATCCCATGTTTGTCTCCAAGTTTTGCAGCAGCAAGTTCGGGTTTCCCTCATATCCAGGTATGTTTGATTCTTATTTCTCTTTGGTGGGAAGGCCGAGATATTGTTCAAACTTAAGACAGAGAAGAATACGATAGTATTCGAGTGGCAAAAAGTTGTTGGAAACATTAAATATGTCTTTAAAGTTTTGGTTTGCTTGATTTGTAAGGGTGGGTTTGATTTCTTCAGTACTTTTTTCATAGCTCGTTTTTGGAGTGCTTTTCAGCTTCATAGCTCAAAACAAGGTTGTACCTTGATTTATGCTGAAGTTTGGGTTTTGTTGTCCAAAAACTTGTCTTTAGTGTATTTTGGGTGTTTTAGGTTGAAATGGGAAGTACCCTTTTCATCCTTGTTATTGATTCAAGTGTTCATATGTTGTGTAGCTTAAGAGAGTGTTGAAGATTGGAAAAAAATTGCATCTTTCTTTGAAGTCAAATATGTTGATTTTAGTGTTAATATGATGTAAGATTAGTTTGTTGCTCTTGAAGATTTTGTGGGATAAGCTTCTGATATAAAACTTTGGTGGTGGAATTAAGTTTGAAAGAAAGGTTTTAAAGGGTTCACTAGAATTGTTTAAAAATGGTGGAAGGTGTGAAGAATAATAAAGAAATGAGATCATTGGCATTAACACCAACATGGTCTGTTGTTACTGTTTTAAGAATCTTTGTTGTAGTATCTTTGATTGTGGAATGCTCGATTCACTGCTTAAGCAATGTGAGAACCCGATTTTTAGCTTCTAATTGTTGGTGTCTTTATCATGTTTGTAGCTTTTTGTTGAATGAGATTTTGCAATTGTGAGTTTTTTGATAGAAATTCATTAAACTCTCATGTTCTAGGTCTATATCTAACAATGAAATTATGTTTAGTTTAAAATTGCTATTTTTCCTTTTAATTTGATGACTGATTGTGTTGTTGGTTGATAAAAATTGGTCTTTGACTTTAAGTGGCTAGTTAGGAAGTCTTGACAAGTGTTGCGCATAATAAGTGCTCCGCAATTGTGAAAGTGTACACGTCGCAAGTTATAGTATAAAAAATATCGTCTCCACAAGGATTGGTGCCACTTCAAGAATCTAATCTCTTGCACTGTAAAAAGTAAAAGATTGTAGGAGTTTTAACTAACAACTAAACTAGAAAGCAATAAAGTAAAAGAAGATGTAATCAAATGAGAGAGAATATGCCATATTATCGTGAGTTGAGATGTGATAGCCGATTGGATCGTCTTGGTAGAAGAGTGCAAGGGCAACTCAGTTGTCGTGGCAACTTGCATAGCGGGGTTGCCTTGGCAACTAATCGATGGTTTCCTGGGCGACTAGTTGGGCAACTACTTGGGCGGCTGGGCAGCAACTTCAAGGTTCGGCGGAGCGTTCTTCAATGGTTTCTTCTTATCCCTAAGTCAAAACTCTAGCTATTTGTGCATGCCTTGATAATACATCCCTGTGTGAATCAAGAGTGAACAACAACCAATCTTGCGCTCTTCTTAGTCGTTGAAATCCTTAACTTATTCCTAAGTCGGATTAATATTCACCATCAATAGATTTAATAAAGACCATACTCATTCGTTTCTTGAATCTAACTCTCCCGATATTAGATAAATAGATGAAGTTACGAGATCCTCTCCCAATTCACTCGCAAACAAGAAGAAAAACCAAAAAAGAGTAAACCTTGAATTGAAAGTGCAAACTCTTATTACCTAAACAAAATCCAATTGTTTCTCACAACCACAAGACACAATAACCTTAGCCAAATAGATTTAGTTCATGGCTAGGTTCCAAAGAAACACAAGACAAAGAATTCATAGCATAAACCTAATTGAACAAAGAAGAAAAAGATGAAGAATGGTTGAAGCCTCTTTGTCGACATCTCCCCCTTTGATATTGTCAAAATTTCTCTCCTCTCCCCCTGGAGTTGACGGCATGGCCTTCAATTTATAGGGCTAGGTCAAAGTCTTTTTTTGAGGAGGAAGTTAAGTTGGAAATAAATTATCTTTAAAGAATATAATTCTTTATTATATTTAAATTCCTTCTAGAACTTCTTCTATCTTCTTGGGATTTAATTTCTCTTTAACCTCTTCATGGAAATCAAACTCCTTTGGGATTTAGCTTTGTTCCACGTCATCTTGGGCTTGTCTAGTCATCGATTTTGACTACCCTATCATCTTATTCCTTGTCGAAAATTGCCTTAGCAACTAGCTCAGCATCTCCTTCATGCATTGCCCTGGCAACTAGCTCGGCATCTCCTTCATGCATTGCCTTGGCAACTGGTTCCAGCCTTGCTCTGGCAAGTGATTCTGCACACACACACAAAAACACACCAAAGTAGCATATTTTCCCACAAAAACCACCAAGTCATGTAATCAAGCTCAACGATGGAAAGAAACATGAATTAATGCATGAATGACTAATTATGCAATTAATATGAGCCTAAGTCTAACAATAATACGAGTAAAAAGGTTAATAAAAATAGTATTTTTGAACACTTATCACACCCCAAACTTGAACTATTGCTTGTCCTCAAGCAATGCAAACTAATAATTACCCGCCAAGACTTCAATTTTCACAAACTTAGCTTTGAACTTGATTTCAATTCTCAGAACCAGGGCACAAAGTATGATTGGCTTTTCATTTTTCAGAAAACTTATGAGTTACTCGGAATCAAACTATAATGCTTGTGAATGTGTGCGGAGTTGTGCTCAAGTTGATTTTTCGGATTCTATGCCAACAAGAGGTTTTCAAATTCTTTCACTAGGTTCTTTTAACATGTTTTAACTAGAGTCGGTTTCGGGCACCTCTAGTGTTTTATTTTTTTTAGTTTTCTTAAGTTAATTAATTTATTCGACTAGAGCCGGTTTCGGACACCTCTAGCGATCAAAATTTTAGCACATACTAGAGCCAATTTCGGGCACCTCTAGCAATCAATTTTTTTAGTACATATTAGAGCCAATTTCGGGCACCTCTAGCATTCATCTAATTTTTATTCTAATCCCTCAATTTTTTAACTATCAACCTAAGTTCACTAAAATTCCTTAAATCAATCAAGCCACAACAGCGTTTCATCAAGTTTAGCATCATAGTACGATTCTAAGTGTTTCCATGTTTATCCTAGAAAAAAAATTCCATCAATTGAGTGCATTGGCAAAGTCATCATCGGATAGTCATCAAATCTAGGCAATTCTTGTTTCAACTAAAGGCATGGCAAGCAATTTATGTATCCTAAATGCAATACTTAAGATGAATGCAACTAAACATGGTAACTAACTAATAACAATCCCCCCCAAACTCGAGTGAGGCATTATCCTCAATGCATGCAACAAAGAAAAATAAAAATAAAGAAAAGTAAAATGCAAACGAGGACTTACTCCGAGAGTTCGTCATCGTGGATGATTAATTTCTTTTTGATCGATGTCTTGATTCTTTTGCTTGAACGCGATGGTTGCTTCCTTGTTGTCGATGGTGGAATCGATCCTCGTACGGGGTTGTCTTCATCGTCCTCTTCATCAATGTCATTGGCTTTTCGCTTGGTCTTGGAGGATTCGATTGGTGCGGTCTTTGTTGGTGCAATGGAGGACTTGTCCGAATCTAAAAAATTAGACAATGATTCAGTACGAGTTGATTCGGGCATGGGTGCTTTACCTTTGGCTTTTGCAGTGGTTGCCGGGGCGTCTTTAGCTTTGGTTGCCACAACATCTTCAGTGTTAGTTGCCGTGGCAACTGCTTGGGCAAGTGCAGTGTAGGTTGCCGCGGCGCCATCTCGTTACGATTGTCGTGGCAACTGCTTCAATGGTTGTCGTGGCAAGGATTTTGGCAGGAAAGATTGGAAATGGCACGCGGCTGTCCGGGTACTTTTCCAGGATGACTTGGGTGATGGCATTGTTGTGATCCTTCATGTACCGCATGAACATTAGTTTCCGGTCTTCAATTTGCCTAAGGCGGTTCGCCAACGGTTGTAAAAGTGCTTCAAAGTGTCCTAGGGTTGATGGCCGAGTTGCCCGGGCATTAAGTGCTTGGGCATTAGGCGTTGCCGAGGCGGCAGGGGTTGCCGCGGCAATTGGAGGCATTGAAGATTTTACTGGCCTCTCCCATTAGCTTTGATTTGTGCTCAATTCCAACCGACTTTGGTAGGGCATTTTCATCGTGGACTCACTTGGGACATGCATCTCCTTGCAAAGATTGGAAATTAAGCAAGGGAAGAAAAGAGAACCCTTGTCTTTGAGAGATACATACAAAAATCTCATCACAAATAATTTTTCCAATCTTAATTTTGGAATAAATAGAAAAAAGATTTTTGATTTAGGGAAAGGGTGACTGCTAGGGGTTTATTTAGGGTAAGTTGGAGGCTTTATATAAGCCTTAGATTCAGCCCATTAATTTCCTTGTTGAAGAAGTTTCCTTCTTGAATCAAAATTTCTCTTTATCTTGAACTCTTTTCCTACAATTCAAAAACAAATAAAATAAGGATTAAAATTAAAGATAAACTAATAAAAGAAAATAAATAAAGATGTGTAAAGAAATTCTTAAACTTAAAAAGATAAATATGAAAGAAAGATGTAGTTTTAATCTTAAAGAAAATAAATAAATCTATCATAAAAAGAAAAAATAAATAAAAATAAAAAAATAGTTTGAAAAATAAAAAAAAAAAATAAAAATAGAAAGAAAAATAAAAATAAAAATAAAATATCAAAAGGAAAGCATTCTCATGCATATCTTAAGGTGACCACTTTTTTTGTTACGCCCACATGGGCACCGTTGTAGTGTTTCAATCTTTGTCCATCAACTTTGAATTCATGTTTGTTAGTGATGGACTTGATTATCACGGCACCATGGGAGAATGGTTTGACAACTTTGAATGGTCTCGACCATCTTGATTTCAGTTTTCCTGGGAAAAGCTTTAGCCGAGAATTGAATAAGAAAACTAGTTGCCCTGGCATGAATTGCCGCGACAATAGTCTCTTGTCATGTCATTGCTTTGTTGTCTCCTTGTAGATTCGTGCATTGTTATAGGCGAGTGCACGAAATTTTTCTATCTCGTTGAGGTCCAACAAACGCTTTTGTTCGGCACTTTCCCAATCCATATTCACGGTCTTGATTGCCCAATATGCCTTGTGTTCGATTTCCACCGGTAGATGACATGTTTGCCATAGACAAGTCGGAAGGAGGACATACCTAAGGGTGTTTTGAATGCAGTGCGATATGCCCAAAGTGCGTCATCTAGTATTACTGACCAATCCTTCCTAGAGGGATTTACAGCTTTCTCGAGTATACCCTTCAATTCTCGGTTGGAAATTTCAGCTTGCCCATTGGTTTGTAGGTGATATGCCCTGGCAATCTTGTGAGATACACCGAAGCGTTGCAACATCTTGGCAATAAGTCTGTTGTCAAAATGCTTGCCTTCATCGCTAATAATTGCTCTCGGCATCCCAAACCGTGTAAATATATTTTCTGCAAAAATCATTGCACGGTCTTGGAATCGTTGTTGGGAACTGCAGCTGCCTCAACCCATTTAGACACGTAGTCAACGGCAAGTAGAATATAGAGGTTGCCGAATGAAAATGGGAAAGGTCCCATAAAATTGATCCCTCATACATCGAACAATTCTACCTCGATGATGTTTTGGAGCGGCATCTCATATCGTCTAGAGATATTGCCCGTCCTCTGGCAACGATCAAATTGCTTGTAAAACTCTTGGGCATCTTTGTACAGTGTTGGCCAATACAAACCGAATTGCAAAACTTTGGCCGCGGTATGAGTTCCTCCAAAATGTCTTCCATATGGTGAAGAATGGCATTGCTGTAGTACATTCTGCTGCTCTTCTTCAGGGACACATCGGCGTATAACCTGATATGCACATTGTTTAAACAAAGAGGCTCGTTCCAAAAGTAATGCTTAGCATTATAGCGGAATCGCTTCTTCCCTTGGTGAGTAAGGCCATAAGGTAAAATACCACAAACAAGGAAATTAACTAAATCCGCGTAGTAGGGTATTGCCGAGGCATGTGCTGCCGTGGCGACTAGTCCCAAGATTGTTGAGGCGCAGCGCCTAGAGTTGCCGAGCCATACGCATCCATGGTTGCCGAGGCGCACGACGCTGGTTGTCGCGACGCGTTGAGGGTTACCGAGGCATGCGCATCCATGGTTGATGAGGCGTCGTGGGTTGCTAAGGATTACCAAGGTTGCCGAGGCGCATTCCATGGTTGCCGAGGCAACTAAAAGTTGCTCATCCAGAATGCATCGCATATCTCTAAATCCACATCCTCCTCCCTATTGCGTTCTAAACGTGATAAGTGATTAGCCACTTGATTTTCTGTTCCATTTCTGTCCTTAATTTCAATATCAAATTCTTGTAAAAGTAATATCAATGAATCAAACAAGGTTTGGCATCCTTTTTAGCATATATATTTAATTACCGAATGGTCCGTATGAACAATTACCTTTGTACCAATCAAATAGGATCGGAACTTGTTGTGTAATTAGTAACTCTTTCTTGAGCACTATTAAGAGTTTTACTAGCATAGTATATCACATGAAAGGTCTTACTTGTGCGTTGGCCTAGGACTGCTCCTACCGCGAAATCACTTGCATCACATATGAGCTCAAAAGGTAGTGTCCAATCTGGTGGAACGACAATGAGTGTTGAGGTGAGCTTTTCTTTTAGGGTTTCGAATGCTTGGGCACAAGAATGATCAAAATTGAAGACTTTATCATGTTCAAGCAAATTGCACAAGGGTTTAGTAATTTTAGAAAAATTATGAATGAACCTCCTGTAAAAACCTGCACGTCCAAGAAAGCTTCGGATTCCTTTAACCGAACTTGGTAGGGGTAATCTCTCAATCACGTCCACCTTTGCTTTGTCTACTTTAATTCCCTTGGATGAAATCTTGTGGCCGAGCACTATTCCTTCATCTACCATAAAATGGCACTTCTCCCAATTAATGACTAAATCGGTTTCTTCACATCTTGCCAATACATTCTCTAAATTGTTGAGGCAACTGTCGAAGTCATTACCAAAAATGGAAAAATCATCCATGAAGATCTCAAGAAAGTCTTCGACCATGTCCGAAAAGAGTGACATCATGCATCTTTGGAAGGTTGTCGGAGCGTTAAACAATCCGAACGGCATCCTTCAGAAAGTATAAGTACCGTATGGGCATGTGAAGGTTGTCTTTTCTTGATCTTCGGGTGCTATGGCAATTTGATTGTAACCTGAATAACCATTAAGAAAATAATAAAAGGGTTTACATGCAAGACGGTCAAGCATTTGATCAATAAAGGGTAATGGGAAGTGATCTTTCCTAGTGGCTTTGTTTAGCTTTCGATAATCCATACAAACCCTCCAACCGTGACAGTCCTGGTTGGAATGAGTTCATTGTTGTCATTACTTACCACCGTTATACCTCTTTTTTTTTCAGACACATTGTACCGAACTTACCCATGTACTATCGATATAGGGTATATGATGTCTCAAGGCAAAGCCACTTGATGATTTCTTTTATTACAACCCCTTTCATGGCACGATTCAGTCTCCTCTGGGTCTCAATCGAAGGTTTGTGATCATCTTCCAACAAAATCTTGTGCATGCACATAGCCGGGCTAATTCCCTTCAAGTCGGCAATTGTCCACCCTATTGCCTTCTTGTGTAGCATCAACATTTTGATTAGCTTCTTTTCCTGCTCAGGCTGTAACTTAGAGGAAATGATTACAGGCAATGTATTATCGGTTCCCATGTAAGCATATTTTTGTTGCTCTAGCAACTATTTCAACTCAAGAATCGGTGGTTGTTCAATGGAGGGCTTTTCGATTTTACCTTCCTTACCTGAGTAATCTAGTGGTTCAAAGTATGTACCTGGTCGATTGACTAACCAATTTTCCTCTTCTTGTTGTTCCTCATCAATCGGTTCTTCATACTCCTCGTGTTCCTCTTGATAGGCAATGTAGTTGCCGAGACAACTAAATTCCTCGTCGAAGTTAAACTCTGCCGTGGCATGGAGAATTTGGCATTCTTTCGGATCATCGGCATGCCTTAGTGTTTGGAACACATTTAATTTAACTTGCTGGTCATTCACCCTCATTGTGAGTTCTTCCTTTTCAACATCGATCAAGGTTCTCCCTGTTGCTAGGAAGGGTCTCCCAAGAATGATAGGTGCATGTTCATCTGCTTCACAATCCAAAACAATAAAGTCAACGGGAAAAATAAATTTATCTACCAACCATGTCTTCGATTTTTCCCTCTAGATGCACATAGAATTTTTCGACTAATCAGAGCATAATCATGTAGGTCTTGTCTTCCCAATTCATAATTTCGAAAACCGATTTAGGCATCAAGTTTATACTTGCTCCAAGGTCGCATAATGCTTTCCCGACATAGTGGTTTCCAATGAAATATGTATTGTGAAACTTCCGGGATCCTTCACTTGGGTGGCATGATTGTGCAACATGGCCATGCATCCCCTCTATTGCGCAATCAAGCTTCAAACTCTCCTAACCTTGTTCTATTGGACACAATGTCTTTAAGAAACTTGGCATAGTTTGCCATTTGTTCAATTGCCTCAACCAATGTCAAGTTGATGTGGACTTGCTTTAGGATATCAAGAAACTTCTTGAATTGATATTCTTGCTTTTGTCGCTTCAACCTTTGTGGGAATGGTGGTGGAAGTTGGATATCTTCGATCCTTTCATTGGTCTAGAACCTGATTGATGGCATTGCTGGGGCAGCTGGAGTTGTTGAGGCATTGTCAACTGGGGTTGCCATGGCATGTCTATCGTTGGTTGTCGAGGAATCCTTATTGTCGGTTGTTGAGGCATGCTTATCGCTGGTTGCCGCGGCAATTCCTGGTTCAGCATCTGAGGCTTTGCCGCTGAGTTCGTCTTGATCTTTTTGTGGAGTTTTGTTTGATGAGCGAGCTTGAGCCTCTTTAAGTTGTTGGCCACTTCTAGTGGTGATCGCCTTTACATTGCTCATGGTCCTCTTCTTGCGACTTCAAGATCGCTAGGTAAACCTCCTTACGGTTTAGTATTTAGGTTTTGAGCAAATTGTCCGACTTGATTTTCCAATGATTTGATTGTCGCCTCTTGGTTTTGCAATCTCATCTCGGTCTTGTTAATAAAAGCATCGTTCTTTTTTATGAAGTTGCTATTCTCACCATATAAGATTCACTTTTCAACATAAAAACATTGAGAGAATTTTCCAAAGAACTAGATGTTCTCGGTTGTTGCCGCGTAACTATTGTCGTGGCATATTCTCACTGAATCCCGATGCTTGTGCATTCTGATTGTTATGGTTTAGAGAATTGTTGGGATTACTCCATGAAAAATTTGGGTGCTTCTTCCAAGCTGGATTGTATGTATTGACATCACATTGTTGTTCCGGTTGTAATTCCCACATAAAAAGTCGGATTCGATTCTCGCATACATTCGTAAGAATCATGGTTACCACCACATAACTTACAAAAGGAATCCATTACCTTGACCTCATGTGTGTTGTTTGGTTTCGCATGTTCGACCATCTTGGTTAGAGTGGCCAATTGTGCCAAAATTGAATATGATGATCCCAGTTCATGTATTGTGGCTTGCGCCTAACTCCTCCTCTTCTAGCATATGGGAATTGATAATCATTCTTGGCAAGCCTGTTTAGAATTTGCATTGCTTCCTCCGGTGACTTATCTAGGAGTATGTCGCTTGTCGAGGCATCTAGCATCATCTTTGTTGGTGTATTCACAGCATTGTAAAACATTGTTACTTGTGTCCACACCGGGAATCTGTATGGGGCATTTGTGTAGAAGTTCTCTATATCGCCCCCAAGCCTCGGACATAGATTCATCATCCGCTTGCGAAAAGAAGTAATTTCATTATGAAGCCTATCACCAAATTTGTAGGATTAAATCGAGCAAGGAAATCACGACAAAGATCGGTCCAAGATCCTATTAATCCGCATGAATACTATTCAACCATGATTTTGCCCTATCCCTCAAAGTGAATAGGGGAATAATCTTAGTCGTAAAACATCGGGGGTGACTCCTTGTATTTTGAATGAATTGCAAATCTCGAGGAAAGATTTAAGATGTTGTCATGCATCTTCAGTTGCTGAGCCACCAAATTGACCAATTGTGTTGATCATATTAAACATCACCGGTTTCAACTTAAAGTGGTCAGCTTCAATTTCAGGTGTGACAACTCATGGATTAAGTCTTTCAAGATCTTCTTCAATATAGTCTCGAATAGTTCTGTTTCGTGCAAGAATCACTCCTCCTCCTGCTGGAACATCTTGATTCATATTGCCGCCTTGATTAGCCATTGCTACATATAACCTTCGCAAAACCAAAGTTTCTTTCGATTTTTGATCAAAGGGATATTCAAGAAAAATAAAAAGTGTCATATACCAATGCAAAACAAAAGTTTGTTAGCCCTTTGAATCTTAAACAAGAAAAATAAAAAGTGCAAGAAAATAAAAACAAAGTTGCTATTGCCAATCCCCGGCAACAGAGCCAAAAACTTGTTGCGCAAGTGTACACCTCGCAAGTTATAGTATAAAAGATATCGTCTCCACAGGGATTGGTGCCACTTCAAGAACCTAATCTCTTACACTGTAAAAAGTAAAAGAAACACAAGTAGAAGATTGTAGGAGTTTTAACTAACAACTAAACTAGAAAGCAAATAAGTAAAAGAATATGTAATTGAATGAGAGAGAATAGGCCAGGTTATCGTGAGTTGAGGTGTGATAGCCGATTGGATCGTCTTGGTAAAAGAGTGCAATGGCAACTCGCTTGTCGTGGGCAACTTGCACGTATGTTGCCTTGGCAACTAATCGATGGTTACCTGGGCGACTAGCTGGGCAACTACTTGGGCGGCTGGGTAGCAACTTCAAGGTTTGACGAAGCGTTCTTTAATGGTTTCTTCTTATCCCTAAGTTGAAACTCTAGCTATTTGTGCATGCCTTAATAATACATCCCTGCGTGAATCAAGGGTGAACAACAACCAATCTTGTGCTCTTCTTAGCCGTTGAAATTCTTAATTTATTCTTAAGCCGGATTAATCTTCACCATCAATAGATTGAATAAAGACCATACTCATTCGTTTATTGAATCTAACTCTCCCGATATTAGATAAATAGATGAAGTTACGAGATCATCTCCCAATTTACTCGCAAACAAGAAGAAAAACCAAGAATGAGTAAACCTTGAATTGAAAGTGCAAACTCTTATTACCTAAACAAAATCCAATTGTTTCTCACAACCACAAGACACAATAACCTTAGCCAAATAGATTTAGTTCATGGCTAGATTCCAAAGAAACACAAGACAAAGAATTCCTAGCATAAGCCTAATTGAACAAAGAAGAAAAAGATGAAGAATGGTTGAAGCCTCTTTGTCGATATCTCCCCCTTTGATCTTGTCAAAATTTCTCTCCTCTCCCCTTGGAGTTGACGGCATGGCCTTCAATTTATAGGGCTAGGTCAAAGTCTTTTTTTGAGAGGAAGTTAAGTTGGAATTAAATTATCTTTAAAGAATATAATTCTTTATTATATTTAAATTCTTTCTAGAACTTCTCCTATCTTCTTGGGATTTAATTTCTCTTTAACCTCTTCATGGAAATCAAACTCCTTTGGGATTTAGCTTTGTTCCACGACATATTGAGCTTATCTAGTCATCGATTTTGACTACCATATCATCTTATTCCTTGTCGAAAATTGCCTTGGCAACTAGCTCGACATCTCCTTCATGCATTGCCCTGGCAACTAGCTCGGCATATCCTTCATGCATTGCCCTGGCAATTGGTTCCAGCCTTGCTTTGGCAAGTGATTCTGCACACACACACAAAAACACGCCAAAGCAGCATCTTTTCCCACAAAAACCACCAAGTTATGTAATCAAGCTCAACGAATGAAAGAAACATGAATTAATGCATGAATGACTAATTATGAAATTAATATGAGCCTAAGTCTAACAATAATATGAGTAAAAAGGGTAGTAAAAATAGTACTTTTGAACACTTATCAACAAGCTTTGTTGAAGTTTCTTCGATTCTAAATTTTCCAGTTCACTGCAAAAGCAATGTGATTGGTGTTGTTCTTCATTATTTTTTTATTTCCTTATTTTGATTTGTTCTTTCTTCTAAATTATTTCAGAACTGATGGATATGCACATATCAGTTTTTTATAATTATTATTCTTGTTTGCAATAGTATACTAATCAAGTTGGTCTCAATGGACTTGGTAGAAGCCATTTTTGTTATTTACATATTTTTAACAGCGTAGTAATGAAAATGTCAACTTAAGGCTATGTTGGTTTTGTACTAATTAAGAGTGCAAATACAGACTTTGTTTGTGCCTTTTTATCACTTCTGTTTGCTAATATTTCTCCATCTTCTCTTAACTGCTTATAAAAAACTATGTCACCTATTCTTTCATGATTAACTCAGATTAGTGTGCAAAATGGTAGTAATAACATAATCACAATTCTACCGGATTGTATGCAGTGTTTTGGTTCATAGTGGTGGGGTACATGGTGGGCATTACTATGCTTATATCAGGCCAATCCTCTAAAAAAATTTGATTCTAGGCTTGAAGAATCCCGCGATATCTGTTGGGTGAGGGTCCTACTATGTGGAAAGTCCTCACCGGTTACACCCCATTTTTAAAGGGGTTGGTACTGGCACATTTGTTTGTTTGACTTTTTTAAGCCTTTAATTATGGTTTGTATTATAATATAGAGAGGTGGGCAGCTTTAGATTGTAAGAGAGATTGTAGAAGCTTGTTCGAGAGAAAATAGAGGAGAGAAAAACCATATTTTCAGCTTTACACAACAGTGATCAACTCTTCGATCGGAGGTCCATCTGTGGTTCGATTGAGCTTATTTTTGGACATCACTAGGTGATCTTGACTTCGTACGGTCGGATTTTTCATCCGTGACCCGCAGCGTTGGAAATCCTTATTTTACAGTAGTTACGTTTTTTTGGTGATTTTCTATCATTTTACTCTATTTTGTTAAAGACTATTTGTTATTAGCCTTGTTGGAGTTGAATGCTTGTTGTAGGTTGGATATTATAGTCTTGTAGTTGAACATTTGATTATAGTGGAGCTTTTGATCGGACTCTAAAGTCTCGTGGTTTTTACCCTTGATTTAGAGGAGTTTTCCACGTAAAAATTTTGGTGTCTCGATCTATTTGTGTTGTGGTTGCATTGTTGATTTGTGGTTGATAGTGTTGCTAAAGAACATAATTGTGATATCATTCTTGCCATAATTATTGACTTGAGTTATAGGGAGAGAAAGAACATCGGTTGTGCTTTCGCTTGATTTCGGTTGTTCGGTTTTTTCCCCAACAAACTGGCATCAAAGCTTGGTTATTGTATCAGATAATTATAGAGATTAATACGAGCAAGATGATTATGTTGAATGGCACGAATTATCAAATTTGGCGGAATAAAATGAAAGACTTGTTGTTTGTAAATGCTTTGCATCTTCCGGTCTTTGCTACTCAAAAACCTGATTCGAAAAGTGACGATGAATGGGAATTTGAGCATCAACGGGTGTGTGGATATATTCGACAATTTGTTGAAGAAAATGTTTACAACCACATTGATCAGGAAACACATGCTCGCACATTGTGGGAGAAGCTTGAAAGCTTGTATGCTTCGAGGTCGGACAATAACAAATTATTTTTGCTAAAGAAAATGATGGAATTGAAATACAGAGAATGAACGTCTACATCTGACCATGTTAGTGAATTTCAAAGAATGATGAATCAGTTGCTTGGTATGGGTGTCAAATTTAATGATGAGATTTTAGGGCTTTGGTTGTTTGCTACTCTACCATACACTTGGGAGACTTTTCGGGTCTCACTCATTAATTCTGCTCCACATGGTATTATTACTTTGGATTTGGCTAAGAGTGGTGTGTTGAATGAAGAGGTTAGAAGAAGATCTCAGGGTTCTACATTACAGTTCGAAGTGTTGGTTACCGGTAACATGGGGAGAAATAGAGAAAAAGATGGCAAGGGTAGAGATAAAAGTCGAAGCAAGTCAAGATCGAGATATAAGAATCTTGAGTGTCATCATTGTGGTAAAAAAGGCCATATCAAGAAATATTGCTACAAGTGGAAGAGAGAGAACAAAGGTGGTGGTGATAAAAACGATCAGAATGATGATAAAAAATCTGAGCGTGTTGCTACTACTACTCGTGAAGATCTATTGGTCATTTGTTCGAAGAATTTGGTCAATCTAGAATGCGACGAGACTAGTTGGGTGATTGATAATGGTGCTTCAATTCATGTCACGCCGAGGAGGGATTTCTTCACATCTTATACTCTTGGAGATTTTGGAGTATTGAAGATGGGTAATGACGGTTGATTTCAGTTATTGGCATGGGAGATGTTAGCTTGGTCAGCAATAATGGAACAAAGTTAACTCTCAAGGATGTCAAACATGCACCGGATATTCGTTTGAATTTGATTTCTGCAGGAAAACTTGACGATAAGGGATTTTGTTACACCTTTAGTGAGGGGCAGTAGAAGCTGACTAAAGGCTCCTTAGTTGTGGCTCGAGGAAAGAAGAGCTCAAATTTGTACTTGATGCAGGCTTCGACTTCCAGAGACACTGTGAACATGACAGTAAATGACTCAACTGAGTTATGGCATAAACGGCTTAGTCACATGAGTGAGAATTGGCTTAATTGTTTAACCAAGCAGAATAAACTTTCGGGTGTGAAGAATGCCACATTGAAGAATTGTGCTCATTGTCTAACGGGGAAGCAGAGAATAGTTTCTTTTAGAAGTCATCATCCTCATAGAAGATCAGAGTTGCTAGAGTTTGTCCATTCAGATGTTTGTGGTCCGATAAAGGTAAGGTCACATGGTGGTGCACTTTATTTTGTGACTTTCATTGATCATTGTTCAAGAAAGCTGTGGGTCTACACTTTGAAGTCGAAAGACCAAGTTTTTGAGGCATTTAAATAGTTTCAAGCATCAATTGAAAGAAAAACAGGGAAGAAGTTGAAGTGCATTCGTACTGATAATGGTGGCGAGTACATAGGGCCATTTCATGAGTATTGTCTGTGACAGGGAATCAGACATCAGAAGACACCACCAAAGACTCTACAGTTAAATGGGTTAGCTAAAAGAATGAACCGAACATTGATTGAGAGAGTCGATGTTTGTTGTCAGATGCAAAGTTGCCGAGATCGTTTTGGGCTGAAGCCTTGAATACAGTGGCACATGTGATTAATCTATCTCCAAGTGTTCCTTTGCGAGGTAATGTATCGAATAGAGTTTGGTTTGGTAAAGACGTGTCATATGATCACCTGCGTGTGTTCGGTTGTAAAGCATTTGTTCATGTTCCAAATGATGAAAGATCCAAGTTGGATGTCAAGACTCGTCAATGCATCTTCATTGGTTATGGTCTAGATGGTGAGTTTGGTTACAGACTTTACGATCTAATTTAGAAGAAGCTCGTGAGAAGTCGAGATGTTGTCTTCATTGAGGATCAGACCATTGATAAGACAGAGAAAGATGATTCACAAGATAATGGTGACTTGACCGATGTGAATCCAGATCCCCTAGATCCTTCACCGAATCCTATTCAGGATGATGTACACGGTGATGTTAATGATGAGCAGTATGACATAGGTGACTTTGATGCTCCCATAGATGATGTTGTGAATGATCAACAACAAGCACCTATAGCTCCACCAGCAGTTCCACTTCGAAGATCTTCTAGAGAACAAAGATCTTCTGTCAGGTATTCTTCTGGGTAATATGTTCTTTTGACTGACGGGGAAAACCTGAATATTATAAAGAGGCTATGGAAAGTGAATGCAAAGATCAGTGGTTGAAGCAATGAAAGATGAACTCCAATCCTTGCATGATAATCATACATTTGAGTTGGTGAAACTACCTAAGGGCAAAAGAGCTTTGAAGAATCGGTGGGTTTACAGGTTGAAGCAAGAAGAAAATTCTTCATCTCCACGATACAAAGCTAGATTGGTCGTCAAGGGTTATACTCAGAAAAAAGGGGATTGGTTTTGAAGAAATATTTTCTCCAGTTGTGAAGATGTCCTCTATTAGAACTATATTGAGTTTGGCAACCTATTATGACTTAGAGGTTGAACAAATGGATGTGAAAACTGCTTTTCTTTATGGTGATTTGGCAGAAGAGCTTTACATGGAGTAGCCAGAAGGATTTGTTGCACAAGGAAAAGATGACTACGTGTGCAGGTTGAAGAAGAGCTTGTATGGTTTGAAGCAAGCTCCTAGGCAATGGTACAAGAAGTTTGAGTCTGTTATGGGGGAGCAAGGCTACAAAGAGACTACTTCTGATCATTGTGTTTTTGTTAAGAGATTCTCTGGTGATGATTTTATTATCCTTTTACTCTATGTTGATGATATGCTTATTGTTGGTCTTAATGCTTCCAGAATTGACAAGTTGAAGAAAGAGTTGAGTAAATCCTTTGCGATGAAGGATTTGGGGCCAGCAAAGCAAATTCTTGGCATAAGGTTGACATGTGATAGAAAGGCCAAGAAATTATGGTTATCATAAAAGAGGTACATTGAGAAAGTACTTCAGAGGTTTAGTATAGACAGAGCTAAAGCGGTGAATACTCTATTTGCTACTCACTTCAGATTGAGTGTCAAACATAGTTTTTCCACAGAAAAGGAGAAGGAAGAGATGCAGAAAGTTCCTTACTCTTCAGCCGTGGGCAGTTTGATGTATGAAATGGTTTGCACGAGACCAGACTTGGCTTATGTTGTTGGTACAATTAGTCGGTTTCTTTCTAATCCAGGCAGAGAGCATTGGAATGCAGTGAAGTGGATCATGAGATATCTTTGTGGCAGTTCTAACTTGAAACTTTGTTTTAGCAATGAAAAACATGTTCTTGTTGGATATACAGATTCAGACATGGCCGGGGACATTGACTCGAGGAGATCTACTTCAGGTTACTTGATCACTTATGCAGGGGGAGCTGTGGAATGGCAATCAAGATTGCAAAAGTGTGTTGCCTTATCCACCACCGAATCAGAGTTCATTGTAGCGACCGAAGCGTGTAAGGAGATGCTTTTGATGAAGAAATTTGTGCATGAACTTGGTTTAACTCAAGAGAGGTATGTCTTGTATTGTGATAGCCAGAGTGCGATTCATCTTGGTAATAACTCAACTTTTCATGCTAGATCTAAGCATATTGATGTGAGGTACCATTGGATACGAGATGTTCTTGAAGCTAATTTGTTAGAGCTTGAGAAGATTCATACTGATGATAATGGTGCTGATATGTTGACTAAAGCCTTACCAAGAGGGAAGTTTGAAGCATGCTGCTTGATGGCCGGCATGAAGATATTCCCCACATAGTGGGAGGGGGAGATTTGTGGGGTGAGGGTCCCACTATGTGGAAAATCCTCACCGGTTACACCCCATTTTCAAAGGGGTTGGTGCTGCCACATTTGTTTGTTTTTGACTTTTTTTAAGCCTTTAATTATGGTTTGTATTATAACATAGAGAGGTGGGCAGCTTTAGGTTGTATGGGAGATTGTAGAAGCTTGTTCAAGAGAAAATAGAGGAGAGAAAAAACATATTTTCAGCTTTACACAGCAGTGATCAACTCTTCGATCGGAGGTCCATCCGTGGTTCAATTGAGCTAATTTTTGGACAGCAGCTAGGCGACTTGGTGATCTTGACTTTGTTTGGTCAGATTTTTCATCCGTGACCCGTAGCATTGGAAATCCCCATTTTATAGCAACTGCGTTTTTTGGTGATGTTCTCTCATTTTACTCTCTTTTGTTAAAGACTACTTGTTATTAGCATTGTTGGAGTTGAATGCTTGTTGTAGGTTGGATATTTTAGTCTTGTAGTTGAACATTTGATTATAGTGGAGCTTTTGATCAGACTCTAAAGTCCCGTGGTTTTTACTCTTGATTTAGAGGGGTTTTCCACGTAAAAATTTCGGTGTCTCGATTGATTTGTGTTGTGGTTGCATTGTTGATTTGTGGTTGACAATGTTGCTAGAGAACATATTTGTGATATCGTGCTTGCCATAATTATTGACTTGAGTTATAGGGAGAGAAAGAACATCAGTTGTGCTTCCGGTTGATTTCGGTTGTTCGGTTTCTTCCCCAACAATACATCGCCAAATATCCAAATCGTGTACCTGTACGTTTTGGTAAAACCCTTGCGTTTTCATATTTATGCTTTTGGGGTTTTTCCCCCTATAAATGTGATAAATTTGGCACAAATGATAATGTTTTGTATGTCATATATATACAGCAAAATGAAGAAAAATGCAACACTAAGATTTGCATGCTCATAATCTTTTTACTTGTATAGTTTAACTGTTATTTGATTAGGCCTCCTACTCCGGCCATGAAATTAGTAACCGAACAAATATAGAAAAATCCAGTCCCCCGTTAGTTCAGTAAAAGAAAATAAATCAATTTACATACAAGTAATCTTTGTGATATTGAACTTCCAATCTGTAAGAGAGGACAATAACCTATCAATTATGAAGACATGTTAGAAGAATACAAAAATATTAAGATAGTAAAGAAATGAAGATCTCAAATTTAAAGTATGCTCTATACTTTTCAGGGAAATAAGTTGTTAAACATGGACAGTAATATCTAGCACAAGCAAGCATCCTCAGAGAAATTGAAGAGGCAAAATACAGTTTTCTCTTTGTGGCAAGTCTTAATCTTTTACTTTTGATTGATTGTACTTTACACAGATAAAACATGCACCAGAAGTTTCAGGTGAAGTAAAGTTTTTGGTAATGAGGTTCTTGGGATCCTTAAAACTATCTTATGACTTTTTCTACAATTTTGTTTTAGTGGTTAAGGAAAACTAATCGGAAACCTATGCTTGATGCGATGGAGAAGATGAAAGAAGGTTCTTGGGATCCTTAAAACTGCCTTATGTCATCTAGTTAAGGTTTCTTGTAGGTTTGGATTTCATTCTATGAAAATGACTGCTTCTAAAAGCTTAAGTTTTGATATATTGTGCATCGTTATAATCCTCAAGCTTCCTAATTGCTCCAAGTTGGGGTTTTTTTATTCTTCTTTTTCATCAAATTTTAATTTGTTATTTTCTGTTTTAGTTGACTGAGTACTCTAGCTTTTTAGTTCCATTTTCTTCAATGACCAATTTAGTTGTTTTGGTTCAGTTAGTAAATTTGAAATTTAGAATTTTCTTTTTTAGGATCAAATTATTGATTACTTGATTTTAAGTTCAGTGATTCTTGTAAAAAAAACTGTACTTTTTAATCTCTGTGCATTTTTCTTTTCTCAAGGGGACAAAGCAGGATCAACTTACGTAAAAATGGTGAATTGCTACTTGAAAGTAAGGTTAATGTTATTGTAATTGTATTCTTCGCTGTTTGTTTAAATAGTTTCTTAAAAGATGTTGTTTCTTGTCTTTTTTGCAGTACTGCTGAAGAGTTATATATGATGTATAGTGGGAAGGTGTCAATTTATCCTTCTTTGTAGTATGTTCTCTGGATTTTGACGAGCTTCAAGAAAATGTCCTTTTAGTTAATTTAGTATGAACTTGTGATTGTTGAATTAAGAACACTTAGTCAACCTTCAATGATATTTTCAATTCAATAATTTTATTTATTGTTAAGTTTATTAATTGTCTTTGCAATGTGATGATTTGGTTGATAACATTTGAAATTATCCTTCTGTGTTTGCCTTGATGATCACATTTGAAATTGGATGTTAGTTTATTCATTTAAAAGTATAATTGATAAATGAAATTTTGGTTTTAACTTTTTTATTTAATTAATCAAAACATTTAAAATATTTGTGAAAATACCATGCTCTTTTGCGGTGTTCTGGAATGCAAACACCACTAAAGGTGTGAATTCGCGGCATTTGTGGCAAAAAACGCCTCTAAAAATTATGACATATTGTGACGTTTGTACATCAAAACGCCGCTAAAGAAAGTTTATTAGCGGCGTTTGTCACAAAAACGTCACTAAAAATCATTTTCTATAGCAGCGTTTGTACAATAAAACACCGCTAAAGAAAGGTTATTACCAACATTTTATTTATCAAACGCCGCTATAGAACACGATCTTTTGCGGCATTTCTGGTGCACAAACGCCGCAAACATTTGTGGCGCTGGTTTCAACGGTACTTTTTGCGGCGTTTTATAAAGCACTGCAAGAGTTTTTAGCGACGCTAAAAATGCCACTAAAAACCTATAATGTTGTAGTGTGGCTTCCCTGATTCCTCTCGAACATATTAACAAATGTTCTAAATTGATAAATTAACACTTACCTTTTGTCATATTACATACAGAACATGAAAAAATCAAAATATATAAGGTGTAATAAAATTGCATGAACTCCATAACAATACAAAGTTCAAATGGAGAGCTCACAAGCAAAAGGAAAATCAATGAAAAATGTTGGAATCTTATCCATGAAACTCAAGCTTACATAAAATTGCAACCCATTTTTCTTCACAGGCAAGTAGTATTGTTTTGTTCCCTAATTAATGTCATTGGGGCTACTCGCCTACTCCTAGTCGGTGAGGGTTTGGGTTGAGATTAGGGTTGTAAATGAGACGAGACAGATCGCGAGCTACTCGAGCTCGACTCGGTCAAAGCTCGATTCGATTGGACTCAACTCGAGTTCTTAACGAGCAGAGCTACTTGATACTCGACTCGGAAAGCTCACGAGCTACTCGAAAATATAATATACTAATTTTTTTATTTTTTATAATTTAAAATCTAAATCCTTAAACTTAAAACCCTAAAATATAAACCTTAAACATAAGTCTTAAACCTTAAAATCTAAATCCTAAATTTTAAACCCAACAACCTAAACCCTAAACTAACATCCTAAACCTTAAAATTAACAAGCTTGACTTTGCACAACTTATGTATAAAAGTTTTTTCTTGATAGGGCTTTAATGAGACGTGACAGATGGCGAGCTAATTGAGTCCGACACGGTCAAAGATCAGTCAACACTTGATTCGATTGGGCTCGAATCAAGCTCGAACTCGACTCGAGTTCCTAACGAGCCGAGTCGAGCTCAGATTTCTCAAGCTCGTTAAAAATTACTCGAGCTCGAAGTCGACTCGAAATCTTAACGAGCCGAGTCGAGCTCAGCACTACTCGAGCTCGACTCGACTTGTTTACACCCCTAGTTGAGATGGTGAGGTGAGGTCGGTCAGGGTTGAGGGTTGGTATTGAAATTAAATTGGGATAAACATTTAAATATTTTAATTTAATTTTTTTATTTTAAATCTTACAACATTAAATATTAACAAAAATATGTCGTGTTATAATAAAAAAATTAAAACAATCAATGTCATCACAGATTTTATAATTAATGGTGGAATAATCAAAATATTAGCGATTCAAAAATTCAGTAAATAAATTAAAAATATTTAAATTTTGGTAACCAAAATAAAAAAATAGTTAAGTGGTGAAATTTGTAATTTACCCTTACATAAAATAGGATAATTGAAGACCGAAAAAAAGAGAGAGAGACCCTTCCAAATCCAACCAACGAAAAAATTACTTAGAAATGCGCGAAAATCCCCAAATCTAATATCTGAATGGAAACCTAACCCTAACCCGAATTCATTTGTTCGGATCCAAAGCTTTCTCCCGCTTTCGGAATCTCCGCTTCTCCTTCTTCTTCGCCGGAGGCTGAAACCCCTTGTCCTAGGTCTTCAATTTCAATTTTATTTCTTTTACTTCCATATCTGTTTTTTTTTTTTCAGATATAGATGGATATCTGTTAATTCTACGGAAACTAGAGAAATAAGGATATTGATATAGATAGAGAAAGAGAGTTTAGAAAGAAAGAGATGGAGAGCGGGCCAGGATCAGATGGGGGAGGACTCGGGTCTATAGTATGGGTACGCCGGAGGAACGGTTCATGGTGGCCGGGGAAGATACTGGGCCCTGAAGAGTTACCAACTTCTCACCTTATGTCTCCAAGGACCGGAACTCCGGTCAAACTTCTTGGCAGAGAGGATGCTAGTGTGTAAGTCTCTTATATTTTTCATTTGTTTTAGCATTGAAGAAATAAAATTTACAAGTAAATTTCAATGTAACAAATCTAGAACTTTTATCTTGATGTTTATACGGCTAGAGCAGTCAGGGATTCAGGATAGAATTGAACTAGTGAAAGAATAGAGAATAATGATATTTATGTAAATTTTCAGTAGAGTTTAGGGAAAAATAAGTCGGGATGTAGGCTTGCGAATTTAACATTCCAACATAGTGGGAATAATTGAGCTTAATGACCGTCAAATATAAGACATTAAGTATTTTGATGATGCACTATGATATGATCTCCGATCTTAATCAATGTTTTACTCCTGAGTCTAGTCCTTTGTCACCCTGCAAATAGTTTTGTGAAGAACTGATTATCTAAATTCTAAATATGGATAGTTGTAGCTCCATCTTGCATGATTTATAGGTTTTGAATGACATATATCAGTACTTCTTTATTTTCAATTAAAGAGAGAGAAGAATAGGGTGGAAGACTAATCAGAGCTTCAATTTAAATTTGATTCATCTATACCAAAAATTATTTGTCAAACACTAGGACCAGTACCAGCACACACCCATGCCCATTTTTATTTTCTTGATGGCACATTATATGTTATCTTTGCTCAATGAAAGGCTGATGTAATGCTTTGACATCATTCATGTCCTTAGAATAATACTTGGACTATTATGGCAGTTAAGAATTCTAAAAAGGATATGACTTTAGCCCTTGTGCATTGTGCTTTTTGAATTTTTATTGCCCTACCCATGGCCTTTTAAACCATATTGTGAGCAGGGGAACCTAAAATATTTGTCATCTTATTTCATTGCTTCTTTTTTTCCATGTTAGAATAAGAGATTCCATGGTGATATTCTACATTTCTGTGAAAGATACAAGCCAAAACTAATTTTTAGAAGTACGGTGAAATTATGCAGTGTTTTATACGCAATAAAAGTGAGCAGGTTCCGTTTTCAGTTTTAGGCCATCAAATAACTTTTGTATGCACTAGCATATCTGAAATTTATTAGATGAGTAACGTATTTGAGTCAACTTTGACTTTTAGTTATACCCTTTCCATTGTCATTTTACTGAGAATCTGAGTACTGTTATTCATTTGCTTTATAATTGCTTTCAGTATTTTGTTGCAATCTTAAACAATTTCTGCTCCAAGAATAGTGCCACTAAGTTTAATTAATCATTTTGCATTATGTTTTCCTAGACGATTCTTCTATTGTATAAAAACACTGTCATCTTTTCCTTCCTTCCCTCTTTTGTTTATTAATATATTTCTCTTTCCAGGCTGTTTTCCACTTTTCCTTATCAGCCATCTCCCCATTTATCTGGAAATTTTCTGAAACTCTCATTCTCGTAAATTGATGCGGAAAATGTGGAAATAACTTGGAAGAATAAACTTTTTAGATTTGCATTATTTCCATCATTTTGCAATGTTTTTGTGCTCATTTTAATCAGATAGTATTCCTGGGATGTTCGTTTGCTTTATTGCCTTCCACCTTGTGTATTATATTTTATGGATATATTCTTTATGTCATTGCTCATTTTTTCTTAAACCTCATTTTGATTAGAATATTATGATATACAATTTTTTGTTCCATTTTCACTTTATTTTGCATCTAACATTTTTCGTTCTTGTCTTCTCAGTGATTGGTACAATCTAGAAAAGTCTAAGCGTGTGAAGGCATTTCGATGTGGGGAGTTTGATGATTGCATTGAAAGGGCAGAATCTTCACAAGGTATGCCACCCAAGAAAAGAGAGAAATATGCTCGACGGGAAGATGCTATTCTTCATGCACTTGAACTTGAAAAGGAATTGTTGAAAAAACAAGGAAAATTTGATAGACCTTCCAATGCAGAAGGTAAATCTTCCGGTTCTGCTAAAAAAGATTCTGGAGGTTCAGATATTAGTAATGGAAAACCTGGGAACTCAAAATCAACTCAATCCAGGAGTCAAGATACTTCAACCAAGGGTGAGACAGTGAGCAGTGCCGTACACTTGAAAGAAAAAGTCGAAATTCAGCCAAGTTGGAAAAATAATTCTGCTGAAAATTTACCCCGGATGAGAGGATTGCATGACCTAGGGCTCAAAACTGCATATGCAAAACAAAAGCATAGATCTTTGGTTCCTATGGATGTTGACGAGACTCTATCTCCTTCAAACAAGGTTTCTGTCGTGGGAAGAACCAGTCACATTAATGGTAAATCTTGTTTATAGATGAAATGATAGGTTACATGAGGGGTTTACTGAACAGTTTTTGGTTGATAGATGAGGGGTTTACTGAACAGTTTTTGGTTGATAGATGTTGCAGGAAGAACCCTTTTGTTCAAGTATTGCAGAATACTGCAAAATTAGAAGTCTTTCATTTTTTGCATCCTGACATTTGTGTTGTTTCTACTTCTATTTCAGGAGGAGAGTGGAGGCAAGGTGTTTCCCAAGCAAAGAGAAGCAGATGCATGTACTTCCCACCTGAATCATTTGATGCTTTGAATTATAAAGAAATTCGTCCAAATCAGATTGAGATGTCACCTCCCCATTTTGTGGAATGTGATTCTTATCCTTTTCCTAGTCACATGATTGAAGATAATACTAGTGAGTTCTTGGAAGATGTTGAATCTGGTTCTTCTGAATCAACTTCCTCTGAATCTGAGTTAGAGTCTGATTCATCTGAGACTGAACCAGATATGGATGAGGATATCACTTCACACTCAGGTTAACTGATCTTATTCTTAGTTCTAGTTTCATGTTGGGAAGATTATTATTCTTAATTCTAGTTTCATGTTTTAATGTTGGGAAGATTATCTTGCACCCTAGATAAATTTTGTTTCTCCTTTAGCCTTTAGGATTGAGCATCTCCTGCAGACATGCAATCCTTCTGTTGCTGTTGACTTGAGAACCTTATGTTTCACATACCGTTTTCTATTACCTATGTTGCTCAAACTCAGATGCAGGTCTTAGGTGTCTATATGTGCTAAAGTGTCTAATTCATCAATATACAGGTGTGGGGGGTCGTTATAAATTCAAATAATGGAAATTTTTTATTGAATCATAAATGTTCTTTCAAATATTATTTGGCATTTCAATTTTTCTAAAATGGCCTCTGACTTTTAAACTTTTCAAAAGCTTTTTTGAGTTCGAATGCTCCAGTTAACCTCCTTGTTAGCCCATAAAAGTAGATAAATTGAACCCCAAGTGTCTTAATTGACCTAAAACATGCGAAACCCAAACAAAATAAACCAAATGGATGAAAGAAAACGACATGTATATTGGGGTAAACAAGATTAAAACTACTCAGATGATTAACCTTGGACTTTTTTACTTTTAAATGCAATTTCAGACCTCAAAATTTTTATTATTTTCTCCTCTTTCTTGTGTGCATTTCGATGTTTCTCCAATCTTCCTACTCATGTTATTTACATTCTTTTTCTTCAATCTTTCTCTGCCATCTCTGTTTCTCGGACTCGGCATATTAATCCGTGTTGACAGAACATGACATAGATATGAGTGTGGATATGGGATATGAATTGGATTCTCCTGACTTGTCTGGGAGATGACAAAGAAAGATGGTAGAAAGAAAATGAAGGAAACATGAGAAGATTGGAGAAACACTGAAATGAACGAGAAAGATGAGGGAAAATAGTATCAATTTGAGGGCTTGGAATTCTCATTCAAGTGAGAAAATGTCGAAGCTCAAGCACATGACTAGTCATCTTGTTTTTTTTTTCTGCCAATGTTTCGTTTTCTTTTGCCCATATGGTTCATTTGGCTTGGTCTTTGTATGCTTTGGGTCAATTAGGACACTTAAACTCCAGTTTATCAACTTTTGTGAGCCCACAAATAGGTTGATCGTATGTTAAAGAACTCGGGTCTAGACAAGTTTTAAATTCAAAATTGCTTTTCAAAAATTGGCCTGTACAATGTTATCTGAAAGCCCATTCCTGATTTGATTAAAAAAAAGCCTATTATTATTGAATAAATGTATAGTATTATATTAAAGTTATTACGAGTCTTGGCACCCGTACATTAGTTTTGAATTCATTTTAGTGGCACCCTCATGTCTTGGATATAAGGCAATTGATGGATTCTGCACACATGGATACTATTGGTATTGGTATGTTTGGGTAACCGATTATTCCTCTCATTATTTCCTTATTGTCTGCATTCAGGTGCTACTGTATGTAAGGATGTCCGGTTGGGTGTCTTCCAAAGACCTGATACACTAGGAGGTGGAAGCATGGGCCAGGGAGAGTCTGATGAGTCATCTCTTTCTGGTGAGATGTCTCACTTTTACTCTCATGATAATCTTTCTATGAACGAAGCTGTGTCCAAATGGCAGCTAAAAGGGAAAAGGAACATACGGAATCTGTCAAAAAGATCCATGGATGCTGCAGAGGTAAGAGGTTATGATGGATCTGCTCATGGGATATATCATGCAGAAAGGGGAACTTTCAGAAGACGGCCATTAGGTCATAGTTCTCATTTAAATCACGACCTTGGCGGTGATGTTGATGTGACTGGTTTGAGTGCAAAAGATTTCGGGACCCAGATGGTTGGATTTGATGATAGAAGATATTTGCGTACACCAAGGGGTACATCCAGAAGGAGATTTAGTTTCAATCATAACATCACTGATTGGGAAGGCATTCCTTGGGAGAACCATGCTGCTGCAGAAAGAGAGTGGGAGGACAAAGTGTGGCACTTTGATCCAATACATGATGCTCATCATAATTTCCGTAGGAAAAGAAGATCCATGTTGGTGGATGTGGATTTGGAAGTCCAAGCAAGCTATCAGAAACAACCTGTACCTATTGTTTCATTGATAAGCAAGTTGGACGGGATGGCCATTATAGGGCATCCCATTCAAATTGAAGCTCTAGAAGACAGTTCAACTGAGACCCTTCTCCCCACTAATGGTTATTTTAGTAATGGACTGAATAACCATGATGGACATACTTCACTTCCACCTGCATGGAGGACTGCCAAGAGGACCAATTTTAGGGTCCCACGGCCTCACCCACCATTTGCGTTGGGTAGCTATGAAGGTGCTGAATATCGATCCTTGGATCATGAAGGCAAACCACCTTTCAAGAACTACAATATAGGAAGTTCCGACTATAAGGCAGGCCTGGTTAAAAAGAGCATACCTCATGTTCCACACTCTCCCACCGACAGGATGTTCCAAAAGAAGTTACCGAAGAAGGTAAGCTTATTTTCTAGCCAGAAAACAAGAGCTCTGTCATCAATTGGTATAGAACGTACTCTCTGTTTGAAGCCTATACATGATAGCGATAACCACGAAATGGATGGATTAATCAAACCAGAGTCTTCTGGACCTACAACAGTGGCTTGCATACCTGTCAAACTAGTATTCAGTAGGTTACTTGAAAAGATCAATCGGCCACCTTCAAAAGCAGCTAGTAAAGTGATTCCCTACATTAGTGCAGTAAGAGATCCGTCATAGGTCACATTGTACATTGATACGACGAAACGGTGAAAACTGTTAGCAAAATAAGCAATGCTAATTTCTTCTTTTTTGACAAAAGCATTCACTCCAGCAGCATTGTCAAGTTGAGGTGTCTTCTTTCCAATAATTTGGTGAACCAGGTAATCAGCATCGAAACTAAGTTACATATGAGAATTTTCATTGCTTGTAGCGTTTTTAGGGGTTTAGATGTGTATACTTATCATGTTGAAAAATAATTTTAACGGTATGAGGTTTACAAAATACGACGGAGCCGTACCCTTTATAAATAGGGTAAGTTCTTTGTTTGAATGATGAAAATTTTATAGTTTAACAATTAGATTAACAATATTTCCATCATAACTCCTTCTCACCATTCATTCTAGCCAGATCTAAAAGTACACAGTAAAGAAAAAAATAATATAAATATAACACTATATTCACGGTTATAGTAAGAACACCATATGATCTAGCTATGTAAGAAAACTTCATGAAAAGCTTGGACTGTTTTGCTTAAAGTTTGTTCCCAAGTTAGCTATATAAAGAATATTTCTCCGAAACAAGTTAATATTGGGACTTGGGTAAATTTTGCTACAAGCAATGCATGCAGCAAAAACAAAGTCTCATACAATTTACCAGTGTCTCGGATTGTAAATTTCTGATCAAGTGAACTGCCGCCTATTGTAAGTGTCTTCATGTACAAAAACAGGATCTTGAGAGGTCTGGTGGGGAGGGAATTGAGGTGCTCCCATGGCTATGCCACCTTGATTCGGAACAGCTGCGTTGCCCCAAGGACCACTTGTGTTCTTTGCGGTGTTCAAGGTGAGGTAATAGAAGATTCCGAAGACGATGCTCGCAACGGCCAAGGTAGCTCCCCCAGCAAAGACTGCGGGTTTCACGACATAACAGTAGTAGTAGCCAAAGTACACGCTCTCTTCACCATGTTGATCATTGAGTGCAGAACCAGTTAGCAAGAGAAGGAAAGCTATAACGAATGTGAACCTGCTAGAACATGGAGTTAGCATTTGATTAATTACTCGAAAAGAGAAAGTTCGCACACTGCAAGCAACATCCAGCCTATGATAAACAAGATAAACGCCATCTCTGGATGACTATCCAGCCTCAAACATGGAATCTGTAAGAAAAACCAGAAACATCGACAAATGTATTTCTTACTCTTTTGACTATTAAGCCTACGCCAGACCACTCACAACACATGGTGTAATCGAGTAAAATGCCTATGCTTTCTTTAAAGTTCACATGAACAAGTAAAAGCTCTTTCCTCCAAGTTATTCACTCTCCATTCTCTAACTAAAAGCAAGCTGAAGCTTTTGTTACAAAATTTTCTAGACATGCCACCTGTCCTCTCAAAAGCAAAACCTATCTGAAAACATCAACAATGAGTCTGGCACTCTCTGGAGTTCATTTTAAACTGGTTCTTAGGTTGCAGTCGCCAGAAAAAGGACTCTAGGACATAGATCAAATATCACAAACGTCAATAACAAGTTGGAAAGCTTCAGAAATTGCAACTGATACATATATCCCTACGGTTCAACGTTCTTCTCCAGGCACATTAACAGTCCAAAGTGTACTCATTCGCAACATATAAACCATGGCTCAAGCAACAGGCAAGCAGTAAAAACATGCTGGGCTGGAGAGCAAGTAAACACCCATATATTGACGTTTTAGTCCTATGCGGGCCTAATGGCAACTGAAATCAATGGGCGAAACATGCAGACTACAAATATGAATCACGAGGCAACAAATACCCAGCCCCCAGGCTTTGATATTGTGCTAAGCACCTAAAAACAGATTGTCAGAAAAAGTAGAAGCCCAAGTCGAGTAATAGATCACAATAGACTACTATCTGAACTGCTGCAATAGCACCACTTGACATGGTGTTCTGAAAAACATGCATTCATAGTCATGGTAACATTTCGTTTTCAGTCTTGAAATAAATTTTGAGGTAAAGGCTAACTGCTATAACCTGATCATACAACTGCAAATGCCTAGCATTTCATTAATTAATTTCTTCCAAACTTCTTATCAAGATGACTATAGCTAGTAGATGTCAGCTAAACTAGATGGACTTGGCCATAAGCATACAATAAAAATGTGTCTAGATGTTTAATTCACGGTTTACTCAAAGCTGGAACTCATAAATTCAACTAAAATATGACAAAGAAGTATGTGTATTTGGGTGCATGAGGAACCACAGAAAATATGAATTCACTGTAAAATTGCAATCAAAACCAAAACTAATTGTTTGCATACCAAGCAATATTCTGTGTGTATGTATGTGCATGTGCAAATGCAAATGCATGTTTGCATCAAGCATTGGAGAACCAGGATAACTTTCTAGACTGACAAAAGAAAAGTCACTTTGACTGGAAACAGCTCAGGTTTAGAAGGAAAATGAAGAAGCCATTAATAACGTCACAAGGGATACGGGAAAAATAACCTTCAGTTCAGAACAACAGGATATCCTTCTCTGAAAGAAAACTCCATGGCATCCACAGTCGAACATATTAAGCATTCTTTCATTTCAACAAATTTAAGAAGATATATCACACATTTGGTTACCAAAGTAGCATAGACATGAAAGTTTAAAACACATGCCACTCAAACTTTTCTACAGAAGCTATCTTTATTATCATTATGATGATGATGGTGCCCCATTCCAGAACAGCAACAGGCAAGTGGAGAAAGTTTCTGTTGGTTTTAGAAAAATAAACATGCCTGCATATCATCAAAAGCAGTTCCAATTTTGACTGCTGGTTTTGTTGCAGCAAATACAACCTGTTGTAACATTAATAATTATATGAGCTATCAGAAGTGCTGCTGAAGCAGTTAAGCCAAGACCAAGTGCAGGACTCCGGGGATAAGAACATTGTGTATTGGAGACAAACTTAACTTCCGAAGCCTATAAGAGAGAGAAAAAAAAAAGAACAGCTGAACGTCATAAGAATTCTAGAAAGCCCATGTCCGAGTAAATCTAATGCATGGAACAGTAGTAGCATGTTAATTAGATTCTCAGTTTCACAAGCTCCTATTTGAAACAGATGCAGAAAATTCATTCCAGCAGGTATTTCGGATAAAATATATGAACCGAATATCTTTTACAATTTGTACTTGTCTTTAGAAGCATAATGCTGTCAACAACAAAGACTCTTAGCTTAACAACTTAACTTGGGCTTTCAAAAAGTAGCGTGGAATCGTGAGTCTAAGCATTGGCCAAAAATTTTAATACGACAGACAATTATATGAAATAGTAGAGCTCTCCCTAAATGATCGAATACAGTGACAATGGAGTCAAATGATATCAAGGTGCAAAACAGACTAAAGTCAACTAATCAAGTGAACACTTGGTGCAAGAACTTGCCCAAAATCGAATTCAGCGTCGCGCACAAAATCAAACTCATGCCAGTATAACATGAAAATGGGTTAACGAACACTCATTCTATATGCCAAGACGACTGAAAATGATGAAAAAGTAGAAAACTCACTGATGGAAACACTCCCCATTAACTGATATGACTTCAAATTCTAAGTATCAAGCATAGTACCAGTAGCCATACCAATGAAGCACCGATGTTCCATATGTCACTCCGGTCTATAATTAATTATCTTCTTCATTAACTTTTCAATAATAACTAACTCAAATATAATATTGTAAATAATAGAGGTTTTGAAGCAGAGAATAAATGTTTTCTCTGTTTTAATTCATGATTTACAGAAAAGAAGTGTGTCCCTTTTATAGGACTAAATTACAACAATCCTAGCTAAGTATGACTCTATCTCTATCTATTATTTAAAAGATTAGAAATTTAAATTTAGATAAGATAAAATAAGATTTAACTTATCACTAAGTTAGATAAGACTTAGTTATTTACTAGGACTAAAATACATAAAAATATATTTACAATCTACACTCCCCTCAAGCTAGTGAGTATATGTTGTAGAGTCCCAGCTTAGATGTAAGCTCATCAAAGGTGGTTCTTGGAAGTGCCTTGGTGAGTACATCAGCTAGCTGTTTGTGAGTTGGAACAAAGTTGAGCTTGATTGTTCCATTAGTAACCTTTTCTGAGATGAAGTGACGGTCTAGTTTCACGTGTTTGGTCCTGTCATGGTGAACTGGATTCTTTGCAATGCTGATTGCTGACTGGCTATCACAATGAAGTTCAAACTGTTCACTTTGATTCATTTGTAATTCGGTCAAGAGTCTTTGTATCCAAATTCTTTCACAAATCCCAAGTGCCAATGCTCGAAATTCAACTTTTGCACTGCTCCTTGAGACCACTGATTGTTTCTTGCTCCTCCGTGTCACTAGATTTCCCCAAACTCGAGTACAATATCCACTAGTGGATCTTCTTCTAGTCAATTCTCCTGCCCAGCTTGCATCTGTGAAGACTTCCACTTTTCTGGACTCACTCTTAGAAAAAATCAGACCATGACCTGGTGTCATCTTTAAATATCTCAAGATTCTGGTTACTTTGCCTCTAAGTGTTCCTCTCTAGGGTCATTCATGAACTGACTTACAATGCTAACAGAATAAGCAATGTCTGGTCTTGTAAGTGACAAGTAAATCAGCTTACCTACCAGTCTTTGATAGTTTTCTTTGTCCTCTGGAATTCCTTTGTCATCAATTCTAAATTTCAGATTATACTCCATAGGTGTCTCAGCTGGCTTGCACCCCAACATTCCAGTTTCTGAAAGCAAGTCTAGAATGTATTTCCTTTGATTGATTACAATTCCGATGCTTGATCTAGCCACTTTCATTCCTAGAAAGTATCTCAAGTAACCCAA
Source organism: Hibiscus mutabilis (assembly GCA_019671005.1). Taxonomy (NCBI): domain Eukaryota; kingdom Viridiplantae; phylum Streptophyta; class Magnoliopsida; order Malvales; family Malvaceae; genus Hibiscus; species Hibiscus mutabilis. The sequence continues at coordinate 39,538,438 of CM033751.1, read as the reverse complement.
ATATTTAGTTTCAAATTCAGTTGCCAAAAACTCTTTTAACTTTTTGATTTCCATAGAATCGCCTGTGATGATTATATCATCAACATAGACTATTAAGATAGCCTTTTTGTTCTCATGAGAAGTTTTGACAAACAAAGTATGGTCAGTTTGACATTGTAGATAGCCGAATTTTAGAATGGCTTTAGTAAATCTATCAAACCAAGCCCGAGGTGATTGTTTGAGACCGTACAATGATTTCTGCAGTTTACATACCTGACCCGAATTTGAGTCTTCATTTAAACCAGGTGGTTTTTGCATGTACACCTCTTTTTCTAGAGTTTCATTCAGGAATGCATTTTTTATATCAAGCTGGTGAAGTGACCATTCTTGATTTGCAGCAAGAGATAATAAAACTCTCACGGTATTAAGTTTTGTCACTGGTGCGAATGTCTCCTGGTAGTCAATCCCATAAGACTGAGTGAATCCCTTCGCCACCAGTCTAGCCTTGAACCTTTCTATGCTCTCATCGGCATTATATTTGACTGTAAATACTCATTTACAGCCCACTGCCCTTTTTCCAGGTGGTAAATCAGTCATAACCCAGGTTTTGTTTGCTTCCAGTGCCTTGATCTCATCTTCTACAGCCTTCTTCCATTTTGGATCTTTCAAGGCTTCATGTACAGATTGAGGAATATGCACCTTATCAATTCTGGCAGTGAAGGCTCTAAATGAAGGCATCAGCTTCCCATAAGCCACGTACTTTTGTATCGGATGACTGGTACATTTCCTGACACCTTTCCTTTGAGCAATAGGTAGATCAGAAGTAACAATTGAAGGGATAAAATATCATTACTCACAGATTCCATACCTTCTTCATCCTTTAGGGATAATGGAATTGGTTCCAGTTCTTGAGCAGTCCTAAGTTGTGTAGTTTTTTGTGAAGTAAGCCTTTTCTTCCTTGTATAGACACTTAGTTCCTTTGTCCCAAGTTGAGTTTCTGAAGAAGGTTTTTGTGGAGTTTTAGGTAGTGAATCTGGTATTGGAGATGCGGGTTCTGCATGGAGTATTAGAGGAATAGGATCTGTTATGGATGTAGGAACATTTGTGGTGGATAAAAGAATGTCTTTGGTACATATAAGACTTTATGGTGGATGTAGGAATATATATAGGTAGCTGGACTGGTTGTGGCTGAAATTCATCCAAACTCTCCCCTGGATTTCAGAATTTAAGAAAAAAGGTTGTAATTCATGAAAGGTAACATCCACAGAAACATAAAATTTACGAGTGACAGGGGAATAACATTTATAACCCTTCTGAAGAGGAGAATACCCAAGAAAAATACACTTGACAGCCCTTGGATCCAATTTACTTCGAAACTGCTTATGGATATGAACAAAAGCAGAACACCCAAATATTTTAGCAGGTAATATACAAGACATAGGTTTAAAAGAAGGAAATTGTTTAAGAAGAACTTCCTTAGGAGTTTGAAATTTTAATACTTTACTGGGTAGTCTATTAATGAGGTATGTAGCAGTAAGCAAGGCTTCCCCCAAAAATGCTTAGGAACATTAGAAGAAAACAACAATGATCTAGCAACCTCTAAAAGGTGTCTATTCTTCCTCACAGCCACTCCATTTTGCTGTGGAGTATCCACATAAGAACTAATATGTATAATACCTCGCTCTAGAAGAAAATTTCCCAAAGTAGTAGTAAAAAATTCACTCCCATTGTCAGTTTTCAAAATTTGAATTTTGCAGCAAAATTGAGTTTCAATCAGCATATAGAATTTTCTAAATATACCCTCAGTTTCAGATTTATCCTTCATTAAATACGTCCATGTGGTTCTAGAATGATCATCAATAAAGGATACAAACCACCTACTCCCAGTAATATTCTTAACTTTAGAAGGGCCCCAAATGTCACTATGGATGAGGGAAAATGGTTGAGATGGTGCGTAAGACGATTGAGGATAAGGGTTTCGAACATGTTTTGCAATCTGACTTATATCACAAGTAAAAGATGATGGATTTTTATGAATGAATAATTTGGGAAACAATTTTTGGAGACAAGAAAAATTAGGACGTCCAAGGCGAAAATGCCATAACAAAATTTCATTGGAACTTAAACTAGAAATTTGGGAGGAAAAACAAACAGAATTGAGAGTGCAACTTGGTAAGACTTGTCCCTTGGGAAGTGCTTGGCCTTCAATGATGTATAGTCCACTACATAGCTTAGCACTGCCAATTACTTTCTCCGAATCCATTTCCTGAAAAATACATCCATGCAAACTGAATTTAGTATAGCACTACAAATCACTACACAATCTGCTAAAGATAAAAGATTGCATTGTAAATCAGGAACATAAAGAACAGAGTTTAGCACAATATCCTTATTAAGGAAGACTGTTCCAATCCCTTCCACCTCAGTCACTGACCCATTTGCAGTCTTCACATGCTTCTTGTGATGTTGTTTTGTAAAAGTTAAAAACACATCTTTATTTCCTGTCATATGATCAGTAGCACCAAAAACCACTATCCATAGAATTTGAGTAGTGTTGGAGAGAAATGAAATACTACCATGCGGAATACTGGATGTTGTAGGCTGATCAGCAAGACAAGCATTCAGTTCAGATCTTGAACTGATTTCTGATGTGGAAGTGGTATGCATTGTGCAAGATTTTACAGGATCTAAAAAACCCAAACTGATACCATGTAAATAATAGAAGTTTTGTAGCAGAGAATAAATGTTTTCTCTGTTTTAATTCATGATTTACAGAAAATAAGTGAGTCCCTTTTATAGGACTAAATTACAACAATCCTAGTTAAGTATGACTCTATCTCTATCTATTATTTAAAAGATTAGAAATTTAAATTTAGATAAAATAAGATTTAACTTATCACGAAGTTAGATAAGACTTAGCTATTTAGTTATTTACTATGACTAAAATACATAAAAATATATTTACAATCTACAAATATTAATCATCTGGTCTTCCTATGCTTTGGTAGGGTTATGTTCTTTCTTCTCAGTTCCAGTACTCACAAACACACAAAATTAGAGGGGGAAAGGAACAAAGTTAAAGAATTTGTCATAAGCAATTATAAGTAAATTTAAACTTCAAAGTCAAGTCTTCTTAAGTAAATTTCATTTTTAATTCCTAGTATATACACAAAAAGGGGAGAAAACCAGAGAGTATCTTTGGAAGTAACAGTTTTTAGTCACCAAACACAAACACGAGTTAAGTAAAGCAAGAAAACGATGGAAAGAAAGCAAAAGACAAGAAATTTCAAGAAACCCATTACATATGATCTGATTAAAACCCCATGGCCATATATAATCTGTAAATATAGTTCACCTTAATCCTGGTAGCTTCAGCAGCAAAACCAGTAACGGCTGATAATACCCCCAGAAGGGCCACAACACTGCATAAAATTAAGCCCTTTCGTTCCATCTCTTTTCCACCGTTTTTTTGTAGTTTAAAACTGGAGAGTTTCTCTTTGTCTGAAACAGATACAGATACATATACAACTTACTTAGGAGCAAGGAAATGCTTTGTCCGACAGAGGAAAAGAAAAAAAGTTGGTGCCCGGACCAAAGCTTGCTGTTTGTGAAGGCTAAATTACAAAAACTATCACTCAACTTTTTTCTGATTTCTATTTTGACTATTGAAGCTTAAGGATTTTTAATTTAATCATCGAATTTTTCTAATTGCTCCTATTTTGGGAGGATTATTGGACGAAAGTTCCTTCCCTAGAATTTTTGCTCTAGCTTCAAAAAAATCTTAAAAAGTGCAAGAATTTAGGACATTGGAAAATGGTGAATGGGAATGGAAAATTGAATACAGAAGAAAGTTATTTGATTGAGAGATTGACATTTGGGAAGATTTTTTATCAATCATTAACAAGGCAGTGGGCTGTCTCCAATCTATTGATTGCTTGAAATGGCGTGGTTCTTTGAATGGCTTATTTTCAACCAAAGCCTATTGCGAAAATGTGTTGAATGTTACGTCGGAGGTCGACAAAACTTAGAAGTTGGTGTGGTTGTCCCTTGCTCCACCAAAGATAGAAGCATCTGTGTGGAAATCATTTCAGCAAAGATTCCTTGCATTAGCAGAATTATCGAAAAGAGAAGTTGCTGTGCCGGAGTCCTAATTATGTGCTTTTTGTCTCCGTGAAACAGAAATGGTTAATCATATTTTCTACAGGTGCAGATTTGTATGGAAGGTTTGGCAAAATTGGTGTCGATTGTGGGAGTGTAAGGCAGTATTTCCAGGAGATATCAAACAATTATTAATAATATGGGAGTGCCAACCCATAAAACTATCCATTAAACCTTTAAGGAGTATGACATTTTTTGGTATCATGTGGACTGTCTGACTGTGTAGGAACGAAAGGGTTGCATTTTGGTGCAAAAGTAAGTGCCCCTCCTCTATATCTTCTATACAGGAATTTATTCGATGCCCTCATTTTGCAAATGCCCACTTAATCCCAAAGCAAAGACCCGCAGCTGCCTCGTGGGAAGCCCTTTCTAGTGGACAACTAAGTTTTAATGTGGATGTTGCGGTTAGAGGCAGCTTTAGTGCAGCCGGAATCGGAGGTATTCTACGAGACCATTCGGGTAAAATCTGTGCTAAATTTTTAAGACCTATTGGATGTGCTGATTCTTCATTTGCGAAACTGATGGCTATTCTGGAAGCCTGTGAGATTTTGGCATCGTCAAAATGGTGTGCAATATACCCCCTCCTATTGAATCTGATAGTTTGATAGCAGTGAATTGGATAACACAACAAACCCCGGTCACATTCTTTTGTGAAACTGTGGTGCAAAAATATAAAGATTTTGGTTGTAAGTTCAATTGGAACTTTAAGTTTACTTTTAGGGAAGGTAATTGTGAGCTCGCTCAACAGGGCATTAATAGGTAGGTAGGATTTTTTGTGGGTAGATACTTGATGTTGAATTCCAGCTTTGTATAATCTCTTAAGAATGTAGCCGAGATATCCTGTGAAATAAAATAGGACACTCTTTTCCCCCCGTTTATCATAGTTCAGTACAGGACCATCATTATCCAAGGGTTTTTAATGAGGCTCGTATTCTTTCAAAAAAAATTTGCTAGTTATTTTTCACCTTCATAGGTTATATGCATGACAATATATATACTTTGAATTATACATGTAAATTATAGATTAGCTACTTTTATTATGCTTGTCGTAAAAGGATCGCCAATTCATTTGCCCCACAGCACCTACATTGCCTTCACCACAATGTTTTTATATAATCTATATGTATATAACCTGCTATGGAGAATTAGGTAAATCCATTGGGTTGAAGGGCTAGTGGAGAAAATGGAAGCAACTTAGAGAACAAGACATGCGGTGGGGTTGGTAAAAAGTTTAATTTAATTAAAAAAATAAGTATATTAATAATATATTAGTTCGCGTCAGCCGTCTACATGGCAATTCAAAAATTAATAAAAAAAATCACATCATCAAATAGTAACTGAGAAATCGGATGAGTGATTAAAATTTAATGTCTAAAGCTCAAAGATTCAATTGAATCTTTTAAATTTTAGTGACTAAAATATAAGTGAGAAGAAAGTTAAGTTATAAAAAGTAATTTACCCGTTTGTGGATTGGTGCGACTTTGGGATATATTCATTTTTTTTGACATAAGGGATATATTCAATTATTCATGAATATATTTTATTCTCTTTCGAATAAAATAATTATTGCGTTTAGGGATACTGGTTGTTGATGTGTTTATTTTGACATTAAACTATTAAAATCATACATATATTTGATTAAAAATATTTTTAATTAGAGATTTACTAATTGATTGTGTGATAAGAGATACTCATTATATTTTATTTTATATAGATACGAATCTCGATATTTATCTTGAAAATATAAATAGCTCTCAACTTAATCAAAATATTTTTAACCATTATTTGGATTATTGGGTCAATTACTGCATATAACTATTATGAAAATAATCATTTCTATCTAATTTATTTTATGCACAACATTAAAATTTTAAATACAAACCTAACATCTTATCTCGCTACACCATATGTTTCAATAAAATACTTTTTAATCTATAATTCCGATTTCATGGTTGAAGCTTTATTAGTAAGTAAATAAATTATACAGTGAACAATCGATGAAAATATATTTGGTTTAATTTAGTGTTTTTAGTATCAATTATAAGAGATTAAATATTTAATGTCTTATAAATATAATAAAAGTAAATATAAAACCATCTTTTATGAATTTAGCTTGATCTTAATCTGCGTAAAAAAATTATTTTTCCATATACCTATGATAAAAAAAAACTATATTGAATTAAATTAAAAGCAATCTGGAAAACAATTTTCAACTCTCTCCCGTGGGTTCTTGATTAGTATCATTAGGGTTCAATTCGATAAATGCTTTTACTTTTTAACTTTTGCTTTATTTATATATATATATATGGCATAATGACAAATAGTATCCTTAATTGAATAATTATTTTGACTTTTTATTTTTTTAAAATAATTTAACTTTTAATATTTTATTTTGGGTTAAAATATTTTTTCTATGATTAAAAATTAATAGTCAATAATGATAAACAGCTTAAAATACTTGACAAAATGACACGCCAACAGAAAAGTAATTTTATATTTTATATAATTTATAAAATTATTTTGACCGATATAACATTTTTTAAGTTAACACATTTGTCTATATGACATTGTCATGTCAGCATGTATTGTCATGTAGGTTTTCAAGCCATTTATTGTTAGTTAATTAATAATTTTCTTTCATAGAGGGGTTATTTTGACCCAAAATAAAACGTTGATGGTTAAATTGCTTCAAAAAAGAACATGGACTAAAATGACTAGTCAAAAGTTATGGGCATTTTTTGACTTTATGCCTAAATATATGGTAAAATACACCAGTTGTTTCTAAACTATCGTTTCTTTCCTATTTTGGTCATTAAACTAATTTTTTGACAAAACCGTCACAAGCATATTTCTTATTTTGGTCATTGACCGTTAAATTTCCATTAAATTTTAAAAAAGATGGTGACATTTACATAATATAATAGCAATTTTAGTCTCAAAACATGTACATTTCATCAACTTGGTCCTCATGTTCTAAATTTTAACTTTTTATGCCTTTATAATTTGGTCCTCTCCCTTTCGCTTCCCTTAAAAAAACAACTCTCTTCTTCATTACTAAAATTTCTAATAAAAATCATACCGCTGTCATAAATCTAACCATCTCAGAGTACTAAAGTCTAACTAAAAGTCTCGCATATACAAAGCAAAGAGAAAGAAAAAAAATTACAAAAAATGCCGGAGCTCAGGCTAGTTCAACATTCACTTCTGAAGAAAGTCTAGGAATGAAAGCAGTTAAGGACTTGGTCAACGATGCGAACTTTGACTGTTTGGTGACTGGATGGATTCGAGTCATGTGGCGTTGGTGCAGGCTTTGTTGCTCAAACCACCATTATCGTTGTGATAAGAACGTTTCATATGGGGATGAATCTCGGTAACATGGACCCAATTGAGTTTTCCATTTCCTTTTTCTGTTAGCTTTGGCACGAGTTGAGCTTTGGTGGCTAATGGAAATTGTATAAACTTATTTTGCACTAGTACTGATACGGGGACGGAGACGAAAAACAATAATTTTTAAAATTATAAGGTACGGATACTGTAATATGCCAAACATAAATAATGTAAAAACCAAGAACCATGACTGCCAAATAACCTTGATAACATGTTAAACTTCTTCGATAATCGATAAGTTTAACCTTGATAAACTTTCATTCAACTTAAGTTGTTCAACAACAAACAAAGTCACATTATATAAACACCATACAAATTATAATAAGCAAAAATGATTCAAAACAACGTTAATGATTACTAAGGATAGGGTGAACCCAATGAGAGTTGAACATTTTAAGCTTTAAACAATACTTCAAACGAGGAAAAACAATATGGCATTTTTTTTATTCTCATTTCTCAACAGTGCATTTTTTATTCTCTTCCGCAACCAAATAAATACAACTCGTGTGTTCTGTTTTACCCAACACAAATCCCTCTTCTTTCTTACACACTTAATTTTTTTTCCTGTTTACTGGGGTCCGTTCCAGGCTTTTAGCTAACATAAATTAAAAGATGAAATTTTTGTAAAACTCTGAAACTTTTGAATTTTGATTCAAGGTCAGCATAAAATAAAAGAAAAGAAATAGGAAAGAAAGAAGAACAGAAATACAGATATCTGGGGAGTTGGCCGAAGCTTTTATTCGTCGTCGTTAGAGCTTAGATTTTCGTTTTTAGTGCTGGCTTGGGTCTCTCTTCGATCGCCACTACCAGAGTCTCACAGAGAGGAGAGAAGCTTGAGAGTTGAGAGAGTCAGGACTAGAGAGGCAATCGGGGTTGTTCGAGTCGGTTTCGGGTCGGGTCATTTTGGTTTGAGTAATTTCATGTTTGACTAGAATCGATTTAGATTCGGTTCGGGTCTATGATAAGTCGAGTTTAATTCGGATATTGGATAGGGTCAAAATCGGATCAGTTGTTTTAAGGCCGGATCAAAATCAGATCGGCCTCTTTTAGTTCGGGTCAAAATCGGGTTATTCGAATCGATTTTGGGTCGAGTCAAACTTTGAGTTTTCGTGTCAATTCGGTTTGAGTTGGGTTATGATTCACAAAAACTTCGTTGATGTAGAAGATTGTGTCAGTGGAGGATACAAAAGATTGTATCAATTCGATTTGAGTTGGGTCAATTTTCGAATCATGCACAACTTTCCACCACTTCATTTTCAGATTTTACCTTTTATTCATGGAGGCATCTTATGTGTACACAGTGGCGGATCCAAAAAATTAAGTTTAGTGGTTCACCTACTTATCTTATTTAGAGGTGTAAGGTTTCGAACCCCTCCAGACAATCAATTTGACTACAACCGACTAAATAAGCATAAAAAATACATTTTGTTAAAGAAATCTCACTACTTGAAAAAGGAATTAAAAACTAATAATAATCCCCAGTTGATAGAAGTGACATGAAAGTTGAATTGATAATGGGGTGAGTAGAGAAATTTGGGATCATCCATTTTTCTTGTCAAATAAAACGCTTAAAGAGATAAGTGTGATATCGTGAAAGTTCTTCCGAGATTCAAAGACAAAGGTTATCAAAAGTTCGAACATTTGAGGATTGAACCAAATGTAATTTTTGTAGCAATAATTTTTCTAAGTATGAAGCCTTACCCAGCATTGAGTGACCCAAATGTAACCGTACGCATATTTGAGTGACCCAAACGTAACCTTACCCATATTTAAGTCACTCAAATATAACTTTTAAAACTTGAGTGACTAAAATATAACATTATCCATAATTAAGTGACTTCTGTTGTAATTTACCCAAAAATCGCGTGACCCACCAAGTATCTTGATAGATTGGCCCATTTGTGGAGATGCACATCTATGGCTACTTGGTGAGAAAATTGAAGTAGATCATGCACAAATAATTTTTATCTTGTTCTTGTTTTAGAGTATGAGTGTCCAAAAATGTAATCGAATATTTAGTATTTTTCTGCCCATTCAAGTTGATAAGGAGGTTGGATCCTTGGAGTGTTAAACGTTTCAAATCCAGATGCACATTTTTCTAAGAAAAAATCTTAGAAGGGAGTGTCTTCGAATTAAGTTAATTATTATTTCTTTTCAGTTATTTTATTTTCTTTTAAATTTTATTTGTTAATTTTCAGATTTGAGTCTAGGAAAGATTCATATAGGTTGATCGATCATCAAGATCTTAACCCTAACCTAAATCATGATAATTCTTCTCTCCTTTTTTGCTTACTTTTCATTTAATTTCGTACTTTTTTCTTCTGGAAAATTTAAATTCTAATATTTACTTTCTCTTTCATATTTATATTAAAGAGATTGTCTGGTCTAAACTTTCATTTATCTGTAGATTGCAAAGATTCAATTTTTACTTAGATTTATTGATGGTTTCAAGGACAATTTTCGAACCTTTCAAGTAAGAACAAACATTCTATATCCTTTTTGGTTCCCCCGCCCCCCACCCCCACCAACTGAAAAATTGAGTTTACTACATGGGCAAATTTATCCCTTTAAGCGTAAAAAATAACATTGAGAATGAATTTCACAAAAATAAATTATAAGGGTTAAATTTTAAATTTTAAAATAATATAAGGACCTTTGACATATTTAAACCTTAATTTTAGACAAAATATCAAACATATTTATAATTTTAATTTAACCCTTAATTTTCAGTATTTAATTTTCTAACACTTAATTATTTCACAAATAAATGCGTGATAAATAGTGTAATAATATAATTTTTTCATTTTTTGAATTTATTTCAAATTTGGTAGTTTTGCTTTATCATGTATTGTTTATTAAGCATAGCGATGTAAAATTGGGTATTTTGCGCAGACAATGATTTTAATTTTATTTTATAAAATATGGATGATGAGAAATTATTTCTGAAGTAAATATGCTTGAATGGTATTTTAGAAGTCGTCTGGAAATTCTGGTGACTTTAGGCATGCGAGGAAAGAGAACTCGCCAAATTCGTTTATACTTTCCGACGTCTTCCATTGTTACTGTTCAATTATCTCTAGTTCGTGAAATTAAAAACACCCACCCTACTTTATAAATAAAAAATCTCACAACATTATCTGGATAATATTTCAATAAAATTGGTTTGGGCTTATTGAATTTAACGAATTTTGATGTAACACCCCGATTCCGACCCGGATCCGGAACATCACTTTCGGGTCACCCAAAACCGACCCATAAAAATTTCTCGTTTAAAACCACAAGTTAGGAATTCTCGAAATAATCTATTATCATAAAATCCACGTAGATAATGATATTAAAAAGGGTTTACAAAACATAAGTTCCAATTAAAATACCCCTTTTGACCAAATACAGTAAATCAGAATAAAATACAGACTCGACTGTGGTAAGGTCCTATGAATACAACCAGTCCAAACTAAACATCAAGTATTGTACTCTGAGATTGGCTCGACGCTGGAAAATCCTCCTCGATGTGATCCTCTAAACGCAACATGTCAACCTACGCACGGAAGAAACCACAATTCCGCACGCTGAACTAACAAAGCTCAGTGGTACATTTCTACTCTACCGCAATTCATGAATATCATAAAACAAGCATGCATGATAATATATTCAAGAGTGCACAGAAAGGCTTCTCCACATCTAAAGATCATCTTCTAACCTATCATAGCTAGAGCTTACTACTGTCTCAATATACCACTATTATGTAAGAAGTCTACCAAGCCATCACAGGCTTACCGTGCACGAGGTCCCACCGACCACTGAATTACGTCCCATACCCTGATCACATAGCCCAAGAGTTATCTAGCCTATACCCGAGATCACAAAGCCCATCGAGTTACATCTCATACCCTGATCACAAAGCCCAAGGGTTATCTAGCCTATACCCGAAATCACAAAGCCCATCGAGTAACAACCCTACCCTGATCACATAGCCCAAGGGTAACTAGTCAACATCGTTTATCCATACAACAACGTAAATAACATACATTCCCTAATGGCCAACGAAGCCCTACTATTTTTCCCGTGCTCACACAGCCGTCGGGTTACCCGTGATCACATAGCCATCGGGTAAGGATCATATCCGGATCACTATAGCCACATATACGTCCTAGACATACTTGGATCACAATAGCCACAAGCAGTCTTATCCTGCGATCACATAGCCGAACAGGATTACTCGAGATCACATAGCCCATCGAGTTACTCGAGATCGCATAGCCCTTCGAGTTGTATTTCCATATCCTGATCACATGGCCCAATGATAGGTTTCGGACCGCATCCAGATCACATAGCCCATGGACACGTCGGATGTACTCGATCACATAGCCCGAAGTACCCATCCTCTTATTTAAGTGCCCTTGCACTGATTCTAGGACATCTGGATTCCTGACCAAGACTCATACGATACCACGTGCTCCCCTGAACATCAATATATCTCACCAAGAGATAAAGGCTTCCAACCAACCATTACCAATGCCTCAAGGCATGACTCGTTTGTTACACTATTTAATATGTGTCTGTAGGATTCGTTTACGCCTTTCTCATTAGATTATCTCATTACTTACGGCAACCAGCCTACATGGGCGTCCCTTCAGCACACAGCAAGGACCCCAAGCTACCTCGTAGCAATAACTGATCCACCACGGGCCCCTATGGATTACCAAACCAAGCAACTTATCCAACTGTTACTAAGCCATTATCCCTTAATCCACATACGAGTTGCTAACCTCAATTTCTTAGTTTTAGAGTTTGTTTTATACCTTTAGAGACCTACCAGATCCTTTACCATGAATTATAGATCCCCCGAACGCGAACTCAACTTTCTTTGGCAGATTACTCAGCAAGTATCGATACTCCAAGGTGAGTATCGGTACCGCCCTCCTAGTATCGATACTCCCCCATGAGTATCGATACCCTAACTAGGTTCGATAGAGTTAGACCACAAGTCGTACCGATACGCTCTTATCCCGTATTGGTACTCAACATCGGTATTGGGATCGCCCCGTACCGATCCAAGCCCGTACCGGTACTCCACCCTTCGCGTACTGGTACGCTAAGCCTCTCATAGGCAATCAACATCGCGTACCGGTACTCCCCAATGGGTACTGGTACCCTACTAGATTCGAATGAGTTCATCCTAAGGACGTACCGATACGCTACGTACCGTACCGTTACTCAAAGCCTTTCCAGGCAATGTAACAGTGCGTACCGATACGCCCCTTAACCCCTACTGGATTTCCATTTGAGTGAGGGGTACCGATACATGGGGAGGCGTACCGGTACACCCCTCACAAACCGTCCCTCAATATACAAAGGAGTACCGGTACGCAGCCACCCCGTAACGGTACTTGAGCCCAGATTTCAAAACTTAGAGCTCGGGATTACACCAATCCCACCTTTAACCCCTATGAATAAGTCTCAAATCTTTCCTACAAGTTATTTGGAGTATATTAGGTGATTTCCTACCAATTTTACCCATATCAACTCCCAAAACGTGATTTACCATTAGAGGGGTTTAAAGCTCAAGAACCCTAATTAAGCAACCCATAAACATAAAACCAAGCAAGGCAATCATCTTATGAGGCTCATGAAACGTAGGAGTCAGAGATGTACTGACCTTTAGCAAGAATTCACGAACTAAGGCAGCAACCAAGCTTCTTCCACCTCTTCTTCCTTGCTCCAAGCTTCAAACCCAACTTCCACCAAACTAGAAGATATTTACCTTGAAAGATAGATCCTTGCTTGCTGATCAAATCTCCCTTGATCACCAATCTGAGATTCACACTCTTCAACCTCAAGCTTTCATCTTTTCTTTTGGTTCTTGGGTAGGAGAAAGGAGAGGGTTTTTGGGAGAGGAGGACAAAGGAGCCAAGGTGATATCATCACCTCCTTTTTCTACAGAAAATTTTAAGGCTCTACCAGCCTTTGTCCTCCATTTATGGTTTTACCATAATGTCATTCCTCAAAACCCAACATAAGCCAAGCCCAAACCACCAAGCAAGCCCAACAACGCACGGAGGCCCATAATGGCCCAACATCTCAGCCTGACGTATTGATCCAAGACCCGGGTCAACGTCCATTGTTGACTCGAGAAATTCAGGTCGTTACATTTGACCACGAAGTGTGTATTTAATTTTTTTGTAAATTTTAAAATATTATATATTTTTTCAATTTTTTATATTCTTAAGGATATTTATATTTTAAATATTTCTTATTTTTCGATTTTTAAATAATTTTTAATATACTTACATAAAATTTTCAAATAATATAACATGCCAACATCAAAAAAATATTTAACAGTCTTTGATCAGTGAACCGAATGATAGCCAGTATAAGTTGGGACAAAAAAACTTTTAGTACTAAATTGAGAAAATATATCAAATTCGGGTCGAATTGAAGTGTGAAATTCTTCAATTTGAAAGATAATTATACATTTTTAAATTTAAGTGTAAAATTCTTCTATTAAATTATCTTTTTTTAGGTGCCTAAATTGTTTTCCCCTTTGAGGTGTTTAAATTATCATTTTTTGTTTCTTTTAAGATCAATTTAAGCACCTATTTTGATCAAAAAATGATAATTTAAACACTTAAAAGGACAAAAATATTTAAGTATGTAAAAGAAAGTTTAGACACTTATTTTGATATTAAGCCTAAAGAATAACTACAAGATAACAAAATGAAACCATAGTATTGTTATTATTGAACAGTCCGGTTCATCTGGTTGAACCGGAACCCAGAGATCTGAACAGTTAGGCCTCCAGTCCGCTTTTAAAACATTGAGTTAATAGACTTAAAAAATTCATATGTTTGAAAAAGAAACCGGATATGATTTAAGAAGTCATATTAGTACCCCCCACAGGTTATATGAACGAATACACATTATAAACAGACCCTCATTGAAGGCCATAAACAAGCAAAGCTCCAACTGCTCCAACACCGACCAGCAGCCCGATAATGACCCCAATGGGTGGTAACCCTCCGCCGATAGCTTTGCCGGTATTTACATCATACGGTGCAAATCTCTTCTTTGGTGCTTGACATTGAGGGCATGCATACGTATCAGGCTGCAGCACATTAAAGAAGATAGATTTTCATGATCATGAGAGGATTACTAATCTCCTAGAACACAAGTATTGAATGTAAATACATGTGGGATATATAACATATGGGATGAGAAGTTCAATTTTCGCAGAGAAACTTGCCTGCTCATCAAAGGGTTTCGGTGCAGTGTATATGAATCCGCAATCAAGACAAATATGAGAAGCTCTTGCCTGCAACATTCTGCATTCCGTTACTACTTTTCACATGTGCTACATAATCTCATCGAATAAACACACGAATGCAAAAGAGTATGACAATCTTTATCTAAAAGCGAAGTATGATCGTAGTTAGCAAAAGCTATGTTTGCCTTTTGAGCTTCAGTCAATTTCCTTCCAAAGCGTGGTGGCGCCGGCCGTTTTGGTAGTCGCTTAACGTCAACTTCTGCACCTCTGCATCAAATCAACAGGATAACTGTTAGATGACATTTTTGGTATCCTTAAGGATAATTTAACATATCATGTTATGGTGTTCCAGTAACCACAAACAACCAGATAGCTACTTTTTATAGGTACAAAAGAACCCTCTTGAGGATCAGAGGAGTTGCAAATGTTGAGATCCAGACTCTAACTCTGCTGAAAATTGTTGGATAATGCAAAGAAAGCAAAACAAAATTTTAAATATTTCTTTTAGAAATTTCAAATATAGTGGGCTGTTGAGATTTTAATAGTAACTAAATCTGTCCATTTAAAAGATTTATCCCTATATAAGGAAGGCTTCAACTTTCTTTGTTCATACAGCAGTCATTTGCTTCTACTTACTTTTCCTCCTGTGGATTTTTTCAGTGAGTAATCCCAATAACTTTATTCTGTTATTTTATTTATTTATTTATTATTTGTGATACTCAATGCCAAGTCAACGTTTTGCAACAATAGTTTAAATAACAAAAACCACTTTTATAAGGTGGCTAACATGAACCGAGTTAAACCAGAATTCTTTTGGAAATCTTTACTGAACTTCATGTATAATTAAAAGACAGTTTGAAATAGGAGAGGCAAACAATAATAACTGCTAAGCCAACATGCAAAATGAGACATTGTATCTAGAAAACAGAACATGTCAATATGTATTACTTTTTTTTTAAATGAATTCGCATCCATATTTCATCAAGGGAAAAACAAAAACAACATTCTAAGTAGGTTTAGCAGTAACATTTCCACCGGAGAAAGAACCCTTGTTTGTCTTAACACTCTCAGAAATCTCCCTCGTATTTCTTGATTAAAAGGGATTGACGGGTCAAAACTCAAAAAAGAAAAGGAGGATCATATAATGCTACATCTTGGTTTGCATCAATACGCAATACAAGATGTTTTTACATCAACAAATTTTCACAATTCATCAAAATCATGCAACTAAATCAATGAAAGGAAGTAAAAACTAAAAAGATTTGCCTGTATGGCAAACCTGCTAAAGAGCATGCAACAAATTTTCCTCCTCTATACAATTCATTAAAGAAGTTAAATTTAGATAGGAAGGCAAACCTGCTAACGACAAAATATATAGAATCTGGCTTTGCCTGTATGGCAGTTTTAGTGAACCCGAGCTTATCTGCAGGCCAAAGTTCATCCCCAAAGAAACTGCTAGTGTAAAGCACCTGATCCCCTGCCTTAAGCCCTGCTTTTGCAGCATTCCCACCACCATCAACAGCCTGTACTCACGTGGACGGATGTAAGATTTTGTGTCAAAGAATGAACTTTTATACTTGATTAAAATTCCAGAAGAAAATTATTAAAATATAATATAAGAATTTAAAAATTTCAAGGTACGACTGCCGTAACACCTCTCGGTGTAGAGGTTTCATTTCAAATACCACATTGACTTGGGGAAAAAAGGCCAAAACACTGTAACATCCATGATAAGAAGGAGCTTTGAAACTTACAGTGATAACAACACCGCCTCCTGACTTCTGTCCTAATGTCAAGCCCAAAGGCTTGTCAACCTCAACCTCTATAGTTTTTGAAGCGCCGGCAGTTTTTGCAGTGATCTCGAGTCCTTTTCTTGCATGTCTGGGACTAGAACTGCTCTTTTTGTCAGCTAGGAAGAAACCTGTGACACCCCTTTTGGCCTCTTGGAGAGACATGCCTTGGAGGGCGGTTTTCTAAACATGCATGGACAAAGAAGATAAGAGGTTTCATTTCAATAGGGTAATATTGAAGTGAAAGCAGTTTGAGATGGCAAAACAGTCGTACCTGGGAAGTAGCGAATGCTTTTGGAGAAGGGGCTGAGCCTGAGGTAGTTTTGACGGAGTAGTTCTTCCTGCTGGTGAAGGAGGCCGAGCAAGAAGAAGAGGCGCCTGCAATCACGGCTGACGACATGGTTGACAATTGGCGGTGGAAGAGAAAATAGGAAAAAGAAATGGATTTGAGAGGTTTTAGTTATTGGTTGAGCTGAGCTGAGTGTGGTGGCGTGGCTGCTTCGGTGTTGTTCATGTTGTGTGGACACGACAGAAGGGAATGATCAGATAATACAGGTAGATGCTGAGAGCCACATTGCCAGGCCACAAATCACCATTTATATATTTTTATGGTTGAAATATACTCCAAAATCACTGTATTTTTACTACATTTAGAATTTAGACTTTATCTTTTATTTTTAAAAGATTAGTCATTTGCTTTTCTTATTTAAAAATTTTAGTCCTACTTTTAGCATCATTAAAATTAAAATGTTAAAATCAAGTTCATTACAATGTATTATTTTGGCATGAATGTAAAATGTCAGGTCAAGTTTTTTTTTTTAATTTTAAAATTTCACATCAATAAACTTAACAGAAGAATTTTAACTATGTTAGTATTTGGATTCAAATTTTTAAATGTCCAAAATAGAAAGACTAAATTCCTAAACATAAAAAAGCATGGGAATTACAACCTATTTATTAAAATTGTGAACACTTGCCTTCATCTGTTTTTGTAGTGCTAAAGTTTTCCTTTGAAACTTCAAAGTGTTATTGTGTTAATAACAAGGGAATTCACAAAATGTTTTCTAAAGACGTACCTGAATATTGTTGATGTTATGGAGGCGGGTTAGGTTGATATTGATGTTTAATCTGAGGTCTCATCCGATACTTGAGATTAGAGTGATTTCTCAACTTACATATAAAATAAGATAATGTATATAAGGAATGAAGTATACTTGGAGGCCATTTCAGACAATGACGTTGATCGTTAGTCAACTAACAATCACGGCAATATTTTTATCAAAATGGTTAATTTGAAAAAAATTAAAACATTAAAGGTACAATTGAAAAAAGTAATAAGAGCCAAGTTGAAAAATGGAAAATGTTAGAGGGAATTCTTTGCAATTAAGTTTTTTATTTTTATTTTTATGAATGCAAAATACTTTTTGGGCGAAATTATATTATAGATTTTTATGAAAAGTAAAAATACTTTTTGTAAAAATATTTATTTAGTTTTATATTTTTTAGAGTTAACGTTTTATTTAAAAATAATAAATTATTAAAATTTTAAATTTAAATTAATATGTATATATTTATATAAGAAAATATTTTGATATACATGATGTGTAATTTTAGTTTACACATGTATGATAATTATAATTTTTATGGGTCCTATTTAGAGTTTATGAATTTAGTTTTTAGGTTCTATAATTTAGAGCTTAGATTTAAGATTTTAGGATTTACGCTTAAAATAGGTAGATTGTGTAAATTTTATGCAATATGTGCATAAAAAATGACTCATTTATATAAAAAAATTATCCAATACATCTATTTTAGGGTTTTAAATTTTAAGGTTTAGAATTTATTATTTATATTTAGAATTTAAGATTAGGGTTAAGAATTTAATGTTCTAGTATTAATGATTTATATTTATGTAATACCCCCACCCGATTTAGTAGTAAATCGGCTGAGAAGCGTTACGGGGAACACTGGAAGCACGAATAATTTAAAGCTTTTCAAGAACTCATCCCTAATAGGCGAAATGAGTGATTAGCAAGCAAGCAAATTAAACAATTACATTTGATCATACAAGCAAGATATGTTTATCATTCTTGTTCATTATATGCCAACCCTTGATTAGTCATTTTTAAGTTACATTCAAAGATTAATAACTATTTAGTCATGTAGGCCTATGTGGCATTCAAATGGCATTCTTACCTAGCAAGGCATTCACAATTAAGTATACAAGTATGGCTATCTTATTATTCATTTAGGGTTACCATTTAGATTATTCATTTTCAAATCTACATTCATGCGACCATATAAAGCTTTCAATTAGCATACCTAGACTAGCATGTTTCATTTTAACTCAATCTCATTACATACAAGACATGTAAATATTTCATGTAAGATTAACTAAACACGATCGTATATACATAAAATCGAACATATCTCAAGCAAGCATATCATGTTTCATAAACATTATAGGTCATTCATGTGATTGGTTACCTTCAATTGTTCATTCAAGCTTAACTACTATTTAGGCATGTGAACAAGCAAAGCATGTACATTTGATCCCTTCCTATTAGGTAATAGCAAGTTCTAACATGTCATAAAACAGTTTCCTCATTCATCGAGTCTTAATGTCATGTATAGCATTACACAAAAATGTGTTCATTTCATTATACTCGCAGCAAATCAAGTTCATGTGAACATTTATTAAAAACATACTTCAAGTAGCATGCATGGTTTCATTCTCTACCCATTCGGCAATTCAAGTTCGTGTATACATGAATTATTTATAATATTTATTCAAGCATTTACATGTTCATACAAGGCATTCAACTAGCATACTTGACTAGAACATACTCAATTCAAACTCATAACATATACGCAGCTTAATCTATTTAATCCACATGAGAATTATGTTATTACATACTCCAAGTTTAGCATTTAAGCATTCGTGACATTACAGGCCAACTCAAGTTTATATATACAACTTTCGAGTAACATAATGCATGTCCTAGCTTACTATATACATGACTAGGTGCCACCAACCACTAGGAGCATTACAAACAAGTATGGATTCATACTTATGCTTTTGCTTGTGTCTTACTTCAAGCTCGAGAAATCTGACTTCGGGATCAAGTAATTCACCTTGAAGCATCTAACCTATGGTCTGAGAAGAGAGGAAACGAGAGTGATAAGTACGATATGTACTTAGTGAGGTAGTACTAGTTCTAACCAATTATTATGTCATGTCCCCATTAATCAAGTAATCCTATTAAGGTTTATAGCATTCCAAGTCAAGCAAAAATCATGAACTCATGTATCATCATACTTATGGAAATCAAATATCAAGGCAAGAAAATGTTAAGTAACCAATTTATCAAACAAATCAAGCATCATGGTAAGCTTATCGAGTAATTATCAAGTAAACATTTTCTAGCATCATTCGATTAGCAAGATAGCATGACAAGCAAAATCATGGATTACAATTCATTCTTCAATCATTTCAAGTTAATCGATAACCACTTTTCTTTTCAAGCTTGTCATTCAAGTTATGTTTACAAGTAATACTCATTCATTCAAGTAAGAACATAATTCATATTTTCTTCACACATATGAAACAACCCCATTTTACATCTATTGTCGCCTAACATGGCAGTAAGGTATGTATGTTCCGTTAGCATACTTAAACAATCCATTTTAATCACAGGTAAGCAATACATGGCAACAAGGTATGTAGATTCCATTAAGTACATATATACACATATACAAGCAAAACAGTCCATGATGACCTCTAATTTATTTCAAATCTGTCCATTTTACATGTTTATATATTTTAACATTTCAAGATAGCTCATAATTTGATCACACATTGACAAAACAGTCCATATAGTATTCTTATACATTTTAACATTTCAAGACAGCTCATAATTTGATCACACATTGACAAAACAGTCCATATAGTATTCTTATACATTTTAACATTTCAAGACAGCTCATAATTTGATCACACATTGACAAAACAGTCTATATTTTCATGTACAAGGTGTACATGGCAGCAACACTCAAGCAATACACATTTTTATCAAGTCAAGTATAACTATAATGCATTTCAAGCTTTTCATTCAAGACAAGTTTACAATAGTGATCATGAATTCAAGTAAGATCAAGATCTATTTCAAGTAATAATCGTGTGGCAAGAAGTTCAAGTATACAAGTCAAGTAACAAATAGTTCAAGTTTACAGGTTTGTCATTTCAAGAATACATGTCAAGTAATCCAAGTAGCAAGTTTACATGTCAAGTAATTCAAGTATTCAAGCTTACATGTCAAGTAATTCAAGTAAACCAATAAAGTAAACTTTAGCTCCAGTAAGACCATAAGCTATTCCAAGTAGCAAATCATACAATACAAGGTCCAAGCATAGGCAATTATCATTTCAAGAGTTTCATGTCAAGAATCAAGCATTATATGTCAAACAATTCGAGTATTTCAAGGATTCATGTCAAGTAATTCAAGTATTCAAGGTTATATTAGTTCATTTATTATCTTTTAACACAATCCTTGGTCCATAGTTTGCATAGGTAATCAAGTCTCTAACAAACTGTCGCCACAAGATGTACCGTAGTACTGGTCAACCCTCCTACTGTCGTCAAAGACCAAATACGTACCTTATGTCTGTTGCCAATTAGGGGCTTTAGCCCTGGACCATAGTCCACTCTGACACAATGAGCTCTAAACTCTAAGGCATGCCCTTCTACCTATTCAACTAGCAACCAATGTTGTTTGATTACACTTCATTTATTCAAGGGTTTTCAAGCTTTTCAAGTTCAAGATCATGTATCATTCAAGAATCAATTCAAGCAAGGTATAGCAACATCATGTTTTAGCCCTTAGGCCAATTGAGCCTTAGCTCTTCAATTACCTTTCACGTTTTCAAGTGTTTTATGTTCGAGGCAAGACAATTCATATTCAAGGTAAGACAATTCATGTTCAAGGCAAGAATATTCATGTTCAAAGCAAGACAATTCATGTTCAAGGATTATATTCAAACAATTATTTCAAGATCAAGTTTAGCCGTAGGCTAGTTGAGCCTTAGCTCTTCATTTCACAAGTTTACTTGTTACTCAAGTAAGCAATTCGAATTATATGCCATTTTTAGGCATCTAGTTATGTCTTTATATTCATGGTTTATATCACTTTTACAAGTATTTATATCATAAGAGCAATTCTAAGCAAGAAATTTGAATGAATACATCCAAGACACTAAATCAAGCATTTCGAATAGGTCACGTTTCAAGTACAAAGATTCAAGCATTTCAATTAGATCACATTTCAAGTACAAGAATTCAAGCATTTCAATTAGATCACATTTCAAGTACAAGAATTCAAGAATTTCAATTAGATCACATTTCAAGTACAAGGATTCAAGTATTTCAATTAGATCACATTTCAAGCTGTGATCAAGCATTTCAATTAGATCACATTTTAAGTACAAGAATTCAAGCATTTCAATTAGATCACATTTCAAGTACAAGAATTCAAGAATTTCAATTAGATCATATTTCAAGTACAAGAATTCAAGTATTTCAATTAGATCACATTTCAAGCTGTGATCAAGCATTTCAAGTGACAAGCTTTTCAAATAGCAAGCATTTCAAGTAGTAAGCATTCGAGTGAATTGCATTCATGATACAAGGATCTAGCATCATATATCATTATAATACATACATGTTACTACTCGAACATGCACAATCAAGAAAAAGAAATCAAGCATTTACATCCATAGTGTAACTCAGGCAAGCAATTCGAATGGAATCATTCAAGGCATGGAATCACACAATGTTTACACATTTCTTTCTAAATAATTTAACTTATCTATTTCCATGCTATTGCTTAATCACAAATTTCAGCTTAGTCCAATCTTCCCTTTTAATTCATATTTATGTTTAATTAAGCTCATTATCAGGGCACATCAATAGCAAGAAAGTATTCATGCATATTTGGTTAGGACTAAACTACACTCACAATACTCCAAGCTAGCTAGTCTCGCAAGACTATCCCCTTTTTCTTGTCCCTTAAATGCTTGACTTTAGATCCTTCTCCAAAGTCCTCTCTTTGCTCTAATAATTCACATAGATAGGACAAGGTAAAAACATGTAATCACAAAATCATTCAACATAGCAACAAGGTTAATACATCACATATACAAGACCAATAACATCTAAACTGCTGTTGCCAGGCAACTTGTGCACTGTTTACTTAAACATGCATAACTTTCATTATGTACGTCAGAATTTCAATTGGTTTACACCGTTGGAAAGCTAATTTAACTATATTTCTAACCATATAGGTCTTGCATTTTAATTATTTTCCAATTAATACAATTTTTAGCTTAAAGACAGGGCAATTTACAACACTAGACAGTTTGCACTGTCCCTAGTGTTTCTTCTCTACAATTCATTCTACAATCCAGAATTCAGTTCTGTTTTCTCCTAATGAATTTAGACATGTTAAGGCACTGTCCATAAAAATTCAAGCCTTAAATTCCCTTTATACAATTTATGGTGATTTTTCAAAGTTACTACCCAGAACAGAGTTTTCTGGGCAGATTACACTATCCTTGCATAATTGCCTCTACAAGCTGTTATAAAACTCGAAATGCAGTTTCACTTGTTTTAAACGAAATTAGACATGACAAGCTTTCCAACCATACAAATTATAGGTTCTAATTCTATCAATACAATTTATAACAATTTTCAAAGTCACGGCTAATGCAGATTTCAAAACTGTTTTCAAGATACAAAGCATGACAGTTTCATTATAATTCATTTTCAGCCCTTCATAATCTACCAAAACAATTTCTATCCTCACTTTCCAGCAACCTTACACATTTCCTTAGCAATTTGATCAATAACGCTCAATGAACCAATATTTACATATCATGAATTTAGATTTCTAGTCTTTCTAAACATCAACATAGTTCATGCACATCAACAATCAAAATACTAAATTTTAAGTATAAAATAAGGAATTAAGGAGAATATAATCACCTTTCCTCCAAGCTTATTCTAACAACCCCTAGGATATAATCAAAGATGAAGTAATTTGTCAAGCTTTCTCTCAAACTCTCCCTCTCTCTCTAAAATTTCCATAGCTCGGTTCATGAAGATGATGAAGAGCATCATCTTTCTTTTATTGCCACATTACCGTCACTTGCTTATCCATTTTACACATGTGTAAAATTATTAAAGACATGTGTAATAACCATTAATCATTTCTTTCTTAGCATGCAAGCCTTCATTTTTCCATTTATTTCGGTTTAGTCACTCTCCCAAAGAGTCGTCTTTCTTTAATTAATTACAATTAGGTCCTAATAGCTTCATTAGATCTATTTATATAATATTTATAACAATCTAACATAAGGTTCGAATGTCATAATCTCTTAGGCTAAGATTTGGGGTATTACATTATATTTTATAGATTAAATTAAAAGAATTATGTAACTTGTGCATTAAACAATAACACTACGTAATTAAATCTAAATATATATATATATATAGTAAGGGTAAAATATAAAAATTGTCAATAAATTATAAAAAATAGGCTTAAGGGCTACTTTTGTCCATGTAGTAGTCTTAATTTATTGATTTCACCCCTATGATATTTTTGCATCAATTTGGCCCCTAAAGTAGTTGAATTGCATCACCTTTTGCCTCTTGAATTGATTAATTAAATTTATACGAATACTTTTATGTTTCATAATCACTTTAGATTGATAAAATTTTCAATTAGGGTTTAGGATTTAGGGTTTGAGATTTAGAAATTAAGACTAGAGTGTCAGTCAAAGGGCAAATGGTAATGCAATTCAACTATTTCAAGGCCAAATTGATATGAAAATACCATATGGGCAAAATCGATAAATTGAGACTACCACAGGGGCAAAAGTAACCCTTAAGCCAAAAAATATAAAATGGTCACCGAATTTGCAAAAGTTACATGGTGGGCATTAAACTTTAATTTTTGTAAACAAAGTGGTCATTGAACCGTTAACTGCGGTTAAGTGGGTGATGTGACAGTTACGAAAATTTATAAAATTATACGCTTAATCATATAAATTTATACATTTAATCAATTTAGTACTAATTCAAAAGCCTAGGAAAGTTGGAGACTAACTCCCTAATTTTCTCCTTTTTTGTCTTAAAACATTTACGCTAAGAGAAAACCCTAGACCCCTCTTCGCTCGTCAGCCAATGAAGATTTTCTCATTCGAAAGCCTAGGTAAGACTTGATGAAGATTTGATCATTCAATCAATTGCATCGCCACTAGTCGTTACATCTTTTGGAATTTCTTTTGCTTCGTTTTTCTGGGTTTTGCGCATCTTCAATAATGTGTTCAGATTCGGACCTCAAACTAGATTTGAATACGCGATCATAATCACTATTTCTTGTTCACGATTGAGTTGTGATAATTACCGTATTGTCAACGTGCATCATTGTAATATGCATATTTATATTGTTTGTTGATAGTTTTACCTTTCATCGTTGATCTTTGGTGATGTTTATATCCATATTTTGTTTCGAGTCTTTGGGTTGTGTTTTTACATTTTCCTTGTATGGTGCTTTTATGATCTCGAGTCGCTAGTTTTGTTTACTAGAAATATGTCTGGATTATTTATTTTTGTTTATTAAGTTGTGAACTTTCATTGTACTTTTAGATATATCCTCGTTTTAATAAAACTAGCGGATTTCAATTAAAAAAATAATCTGTTTAGATTTTTAAAAAATTCTTAATTTTTGATAAAAACATTTTAAAATTAAAATAAATATAAAATTTTCTTAAATCCAAATTTATTTAAAAAATAAAAAATATTATTTTTAAAAAAGTTAAAAATATTAAATATTATTTTAAAAATGATAAAAACTATTAAATAATTTATTTTTTGTAAAATTTTGAAATTTATTTAAAATAATAAAAATATTAATTTTATTAAAATTGTAAAAAAAATAAAAAAAACTTCTAAAATATTACAGAATTATTATATATTATTAAAGAATTATTAAAAATTCAAAAAATATAAAAAAAAATTATTTATATTAGATAAATCGTTGTGTTACGACGTCACAGACCCCTCTAAAAAAATTACCTTATAGTGTCACGGACCTCGTGAAGAAGAACTATTAATCATAGTATTGCAAATCCCTTTGTTCAAAGACCTCTGATATATATTTTTAGATTTTTTAAAATATTAAATTTTATAATTTTTAATTATTAAATATTTTTATAACTTTTAAAAAATTATGTAATATTTTACGATTTTTAAAATATTTTATTCTTTTTTACAATTTTAACGATACTTAATATTTATAATTTTAAAATAATTGTTTAGATATTTTTATAAGTTTTTAGATATTTTAAAATTAAAATTACAAAATCATAAAAATATCTCGTGATATTACTCTGTTGTAGCATGCGACAAAAATAAATAAAAAAACCTTAAAATTTAAGGGCAATCAATATTGGTCTAATATCAAATTGATTTTTTTTTTTGAATTTAAAAGTTTAATTGAGCACGTTTAGAGTCTTTTTTTTCTCCCGTCTTTTAAGTAAAATTAGGATTAAAATTAAAATTTATAAAAAAATTAATTGATTAAAAAATCATGCACGAAATTATTTTTTTTAATAAAAACAATTAGGAGGTTTTGAATCCTTTAAGACAAATTTATTTAACCCAGATGGTATTAACGAAAACTGGTACAGTAAAAGTAAAAAGTTTTGTCATAAGGGTTGAGAGAAAGAAAACGGCTTGTAGATGTTGGTGTAGGCGAGGTGAGCGGTTAGGTGCGGTGTTAGGCCGGTGATGGTAGAAATGGGTCTGGGTGGGCATCACCATCAACCATAATCCTTCTACTTAACAATCAATTCTCTCTATATATACCCTCAAAAAAACCAGAGGATTCCCCATCAACCATATCCTTATGTTTCTTCCTCTTCCAGATTCCCTTTATTTCCTCACTTGTATGGCAGCCAATTTTAAGAGTGGTGCAGGGATCGCCAGCTTGGGTAAGCGCCTTCTTAACCGCGCCTCAACGCTCACTCCCCCACCTGCCGCTGTCAGGTTCTCTTTATTTTTCCTTGATTTTAGGATTAATTTGTACACAGAAATTGAAGATTTATATCCTTATAAGCTTGCTTGGCTTTAATTTGACAAATTTCTCCCTGAGATATGAACATGATACAAGTTCTGAAGATTCCAGTCAAATAGAGGGTGGTTTAGGTTTGATCAGATCATTTGAATTTGATGGATCCGTTATTTTGATCCTATCAGTAATATAACCGTCACTTAATTCTTGTAAATCCATTATAATCGGAGGAACTTTTAGGATTAATGTTTTCGTTATTTCTTGGTGAAAATATCATCAGTTTGTTTGCTGCTAAAATCCAGAAATGCCCTACTCCGTGGAAGGAGAAGGGTAAGCGGATACCTTCCCTCTTCTACGCTAATTTTCAATTTCAATCCCTTTGAATTTGTCCTCTTTCAATATCAATCGTCTAATTTGGACACATTGAGTGGTAGGCGTGTGCAAATTACGTTGGACGACATTGGGCCCACACGCTAGAAATGTTACTAATATCCGCGAGATTTATGCGAAGGGTCTCTCCTACATTGATCCAACATTTGATCTTTTTCCCCCGAGTATAGAGTAGTTTTAACTTTTGTGGCTAGCATCTACTCTTTATATAAACTAATAGTACACGATAAATTAGTCATCGGACTCGCTCTAATAGATATTTTTAAGGTGAGTCTAACGTGTTAGGGAGCGACTAAAAAACGACAAGTTTCAAAACTTGTTCTCAAACTGAAAATGTTCTTCTTGATAATATTTTTAGTTGATTTTTTGAGTTTTTTTTACAAGTATCGATACTTATTTTGTAAGTTTCGATACTTTGTCTCAAACTAAAAATTTATCAAGTTTCGAAACTTGTCCTCAAACTGAAAATGTTAGACTTCTTGATAATATTTTTAGTTGATTTTTTGAGTTTTTTTTACAAGTATCGATACTTATTTTGTAAGTTTCGATACTTTGTCCCAAACTATAAATTTATCAAAAAAACTAAGTATCAATACTTTTTGCAAAAAAAATTTAAAAAAATTGAAAATGTTAACGAAAAGTCTAACATTTTCAGTTCGAAGACAAATTTTAAAACTTACTGTTACTTGACATGCCGCACCCTAGACCTACCCATATCTTCATTCTTCGGAGACCAATTATTTTTTTCAAAACTCGGTTGGTTTGTCAGGTTTCTGACAGTAAGTAGACATGGATTTTGATTTATTTCCAATTTATTGTTTTAACTTTTGTAATAAATATTGATTATAACAAAATGAATAGAAATATAGAATGATTTAGTAGTGAATTGGGTCGATTTACTAAACCTTGATATCTTATTACAAAGCAGACCTCATAAGCTGAATTGAATTGATTTTCATGTTGCTCATCACGTGTTTTAACAGTCACCAACTGTGGATTTGGACTCCTACCCTTGCTCTCTTTTCTATTCTAGTTTACTCAACTTGTTATTAGTTATCCTTAAGATCTCTGCATTTGTCCAAGAAAATGGTAAAGGGAGATTTATATCTGTTTTTACTTTGATATTAATCGATTTAAATGTTACAACAACGTTGAATAATTGTCTCCAAAAATCCAATCGAAAAAAGGCTTTGTTCGAAAGATTACAAGGAATCTTTGTCATGGGACTGCTCGTCATTTCCGTTACTATTAATTTGTTACATATGCAGGAGTGCTCACGCATCGGCATATGACAAGAATCCGGATGATCACGTCCATGCAACTGTGGTTCCTGATGATGTGATCCAGCCTCAATCGGACAAGTACTGGGCTCCCAACCCCCAGACTGGGGTGTTTGGCCCTGCAGAACAGCAGCTCAACGCATCCTCGGGTGGGGAGCAGGGCATCGGTTCCAGTGGCGAAAACTCGGTCCTGGAGGAAAAGGCCTGGTTCCGCCCCACAAGTCTCGAGGACTTGGAGAAGCCACACCATCACTAAAAGTCACTTATAGTGAGCCTACTGTTATATAGTCTATATAGATAAACAAAGACGAT
Organism: Hibiscus mutabilis; assembly: GCA_019671005.1. Lineage (NCBI taxonomy): Eukaryota > Viridiplantae > Streptophyta > Magnoliopsida > Malvales > Malvaceae > Hibiscus > Hibiscus mutabilis. Next base: position 39,509,748 of record CM033751.1, on the reverse strand, counting down.
AGGTGTGGTTTTACAGTCTTTGCTTGGATCAAATAAGTTGAACTCGAGAAACATTTCCGTTCCGTGGTTTAATCGTTCATGTTTTAGGTGGTAGAAGTATGTAGTTGGGGTATTTAATTTCTGTTTAGTTCTTATGCCTAGTTACTATGATGAACTCTGTAACACACCAACTTACGTTTGTGATGCATCTTACTACAAAAATGTTGTTATGCTGTCATTAAGGGTGTTCAATCGATAAAATGAAAACATTGAAACTTGATATTGAAATATCAAAGGTTGTGATTTTGATCTTCTAAATCAATGAGAAAATAATGTTCAAAATCGGCCCAATAGATACTCAGAGGCCCATTATTATTATGTATCATCCTCTTTTATACTTTTTTTAACTTGCATTATGAGTTATTAGGCCACTGAGTCCCCAGTGAACTGGTTTTGAACACCTTTAGCTGTTATTGCTACGGTTTTCTAGCTGCTGCTGAATTTGGCATGGGAACTGATGCGTGGGAACAAATGCTAACATCTTATCAGTAGCATGTCTAAATCGTGGTGCCCAGTTCACCCGGACTGACAGGGGAGCATCGTCGGTGAAAAAGTTGTGATAATGTGTTGCTTTGGGTACATAATATGTGGGGTTTTCTGTCGCTTTATGTAATGCAGTATGTTTTGACACTTAAACATAGTCTTGGTTATCTTAATAATATCCACCAAATACTAACAAACTAGTTTATTGAGTGGGTTAAGACACTTGATCCCTTTAAGCAATGTCAAGGCTCGAATTTTGATGTTGTGAATCGAGCAAATTGAATTAAAAAAATAACTCTAAATTTTTACAGTATTTTATTCAAATTAATCATTTAATGAATTAAAAATAAGTGATTATACAAAAAAATAATATGTACCAAATAACATTAGTTTTATATTGCTTTTCAAAAGTTGTTTTGGTGTCAATAATATTTTTTAGAATTAAAAGCAATGTTAGGTAGTTTTTCAAGTTAAAAATATTTTTTCAAAAGTTTATTGTTTTTTAGCTTTTGCCTTTTTGGCTCTCGTCAACATCACTTTTGTGTAAAATTATCCGTTTGTTCTTATTTATATCTACATTTCTTTTATATTTTCAAAAATGATATTTAAATATGGATTTAAATTTGATACACAGACTGTGTAAAATAAATTTTACACAAGCCTATCTATTTCTACTATAAATTAAAATTAAACTTAAACCCTAAAAACTTAACCCTAAACCCTAAATTCTAAACACTAAGCTTAAATTCTAAACCTTACAACCCAAACCCCTAAACTCTAAACTAAATTCGTAACCCCTAAAACTAAAAGGTATGTGTAAACTGAGAACTTTAACCACATGCTCTAGAGGTTGTGTATTAAAGTTTTTCTCTTTAAATATTATATATATGTATTTAACAATTTTTACTTATGATAAAAGGAGAGGGAATTTACTCTTAATGAGTTTTGAACCAACAACATAGGTGAGAGAGAAAGGTGTCAACTGAAAACTTTAACCAACAAATATTTTATATATTTAAAATCACTTTTTGATATAAAACTAAATATTTGTATTTTAAAGTAAACAATTCTTTTAGAACAAATAAAACAAATGATTTAAAAAATCATATCATAAATTTTATATCGAAAAGTTGCTGCAAAATATTCAATTCAACATTTACATTATTTTTCATCCAATCGTTCCTGATCATCTTCATATTTATTATATTTCAACATAAATTTGATTATCACTTAAAAATCAAACTAAAACGATCTTATCTGTGATGCATGTAATATTAGACCATAGCCATCTAGAAAGAATTCCATTTGAAGTCACATGTAATTAATTGGAATTCCATTTGAAGTAAGGGGATACTGACAAGCAGATATATATAGTAAGTTCATACCGGAGAACGACTCTTTTTGGATACATCTGACCTTGTGTTTTAAGGATGTTTTTAGTAGGTTAATCGTTATAGCATATTAGCAGTTATTAACCGTAATTTAACTGTTAAAAATAGTTAATTATTAAAAAAATTTAACAGTTAACCGTTTCGTTACAGGTTAACCTGGAACTTATTATACTTTTTTTAAATATTCATTATTTCTTTTGAGAATATTGAAATCATCTCTTCGATAATATTGTATTAATTTTTTTTTAAAAAAATAAATAGAAAGATTCGAAAACAACAACCAGTAACCTTCACTATGAACATACTAACACTCAGAGATTAACATATTGGTTCGTTCAACAATTTCTGCTATATTTATACCAATCTTAATTATTTTTTTTAACATTTCATCGAACAATATATCCCACAGTAGGGTCTTCAATATATGAGATGTTTCAGATATTGAACCAATATAATAATCATTCAGAAAAGTCCTGATTTCAACTGCAGATGAAGGAACCGATATTAAGTATTAACTATATTGCTCTAACGAAGATGTTCTCGGACATTCTGAACGCGAATAGTGAATAAACTCGAACAATAAGAATTCTTACTTAAATAAACTTAATTACCAAATAATCTTCAACCACTAGAATTATAATAAATTTAATTTAATTATCATTATCATTATCATTATCAGTTAGAAATTGAGTTAATATGTAATACTGTTGTGACTTGAATTCATCAATTGTTCTAACTTAAAAAGTTTACGGTGCGACCTGCTTTGTGAAGAAGTAAATTAAGAGAGAAAATGAGATTATTGGTGGCTGTGGAGCCTCACAGCCCAAATCTGCCACCGAGGTATGAAGGATATTGCACATGCAGTCCGTAAAAGACTACTTTTTCAGGTAGACTTTATTTCAAATTAAAAAAATATTGTTTGAGTATGTTTCTTGCTACACAAACTTCTTCTATAAACCTGTAAATGTATGGTGTGATTTAGGGTTTTAGTGAGCCATATATTTGAAAAAAAAATCATGGATTAAATGAGCTTTTATTTAAAAATTGAGATCAATTTTTTTTTTTTAAATAATTATCCTATCGTAAGTTTTTTAAATAATGAGAGTTCATATTTTTTTTGGGTACAATTAGAGAGATGTTACTTATTCATTTTGGATTTGATTTAATATCTGAGCTGTGTGAGACCAAGTCATTGGAGGCCGGTGGCTGGGTTTGTGCCGATGCGATGTTGCAATGGGGTTGTAACCTGTATGCGCCGAAGTCGATGGAGGAGAAAATATATTTTATCTTTTGTACTTCTTCCGCAGCAATCGCCTAGAGCTTTTAGAAGACATTTGGCCTTGGCCATGTCTTGCAATGGAGGACTTGTTATCTCCTTTCCATCTCCCACTTCAAAGGTATGCAGAAACACCTCAATCTCTTGCTCTTCTTCCCAACTCTCAACTCCTTTATCAAATGAACAACCGAATGACAACGGTAGCAATAGCAACAAGTTTAGCTATAGCAGAGCCTGCCCACCTGAGAGATGGCCTCTCCTTCAGCTTCAACTTGCTGAAATTTACCCTTCAAGTCAACCCCATTTTCCAGTCGCCTCTCCTCAACTTACCCATGTTGTTAAGGAAGCTGAATTGTCTTTGGAATCCTCAAAGACCGAAACTTTGGATGTGAATGATGAGACCCAGGAGAAGTTGGGGAGAGTAAGTAAGACTAGAGTTAAGAAAATGAATAAATTGGCATTGAAAAGGGCCAAAGATTGGAGAGAAAGAGTGAAGTTTCTGACCGACAGGATTCTGGGGTTGGGACAAGACCAGTTCGTTGCTGATGTTCTGGATGGTAGGGAAGTTCAGATGACACCGACCGATTTTTGCTTCCTAGTGAAATATGTTGGTCAGGAGAACTGGCAACGTGCCCTTGAAGTTTATGAGTGGCTAAATGTGAAGCATTGGTATTCCCCCAATGCCAGGATGCTTGCTACTATCTTGGCTGTGCTGGGGAGGGCCAATCAGGAGGTTTTAGCTGTTGAAATCTTTACCAGGGCCGAGCCTGCTGTTGGGAATACAGTCCAGGTTTATAATGCCATGATGGGTGTTTATGCACGGAATGGAAGGTTTCAGAAAGTCCAGGAACTGCTTGATTTAATGCGTGAGAGAGGATGTGAGCCTGACCTTGTGAGTTTCAATACTTTAATAAATGCTAGACTGAAAGCGGGAGCTATGTTGCCCGATTTAGCCATCAAGCTTTTGAATGAGGTTAGGAGGTCTGGCCTTAGGCCGGATATAATAACGTATAATACTCTTATTAGTGCTTGTTCTAGGGAATCAAACTTGGAGGAGGCAATGAAGGTTTTTGATGATATGGATTGTCATAATTGTCAACCTGATTTATGGACTTATAATGCTATGATTTCGGTATATGGGAGCTGAGGGATGGCATATAAAGCTGAGCAGCTGTTTAGGGATTTGGAGTCTAAAGGGTTTTTCCCGGATGCAGTCACATATAATTCATTGCTATATGCTTTTGCAAGAGAAGGAAATGTGGACAAGGTAAAAGAGATTTGTGATGAAATGGTTGAAATGGGGTTCGGTAGAGATGAAATGACCTATAATACAATTATTCACATGTATGGGAAGCAGGGCCAGCATGAATTGGGATTGCAGCTTTACAAGGACATGAAATTGTCAGGGCGGAATCCAGACGTGGTAACATATACAGTCCTTATTGATTCTCTTGGGAAAGCAAATAAGATAAAGGAGGCTTCCAATTTGATGTCAGAGATGTTGGATGCAGGTGCTAAACCTTCTGTGCAGACGTATAGTGCTTTGATTTGTGGGTATGCCAAGGCTGAAATGGCTGTGTAGGCTGAGGAGACATTCAATTGCATGCGAAGATCTGGGATTAGACCTGATTTCCTGGCATACTCTGTCATGTTGGATATCCTCTTCAGATGTAATGAGATAACAAAGGCATGGGTGATGTACCGGGAAATGGTTCGTGATGGTTTTACACCCAATCATATACTGTATGAAGTGATGCTTCAGGCACTAAGAAAGGAAAACAAAGCGGAAGAAATTAAAATGGTGATTGGAGACAAAGAACTTTGTGGTATGAATCCTCAGACTATTTCTTCTTTCCTTGTCAAGGGTGAATGCTATGACCTGGCCGCACAGATGCTGAGATTAGGCATAAGTAATGGCGATGCACTGGATTATGAGAATTTGTTATCTATTTTGAGTTCGTACAGTGCATCTGGCAGGCACAAAGAAGCGTGTGAAGTACTTGAGTTCCTGAAAGAACACTTTGATGGGCCTAATAAACTGATAACTGAAGCTCTAGTTGTCGTGCACTGTGAGGCTTGCCAGTTAGATGCTGCCTTGAAGGAGTACAGTAATGCTAGAGAATCTGGTTTGTTTAGCAGGAATTCTACCATGTATGAGTCCCTTATTAGATGCTGTGTAGAAAATGAACTTCTAACTGAAGCTTCTCAGATTTTTACCGAAATGAGATTCTGTGGTGTTGAACCTTCTGAATGTATTATGAAATGTATGATTAGGGTATATTGTAAAATGGGCTTCCCTGAGACAGCACATTGTTTGATTAATCAAGCAGAATCGAGAGGTTTTCTGCTTGACCATTCTGTTATTTATGTTGACGTTATTGAAGTTTGGAAAAGTGAAGCTGTGGCAAAAAGCTGAAAGTGTGGTAGGGAATGTTAGAAAAAGATTTATGAATGTGGATCGTAAGATCTGGAATGCCTTAATACAAGCTTATGCTGCAAGCGGTTGCTATGAACGAGCTAGAGATGTTTTTAATACAATGATGAGAGATGGTCCTTTGCCAACAGTAGATTCCATTAATGGTCTTTTGGAAGCATTAATTGTTGATGGCAGATTGACTGAGATTTATGTGGTAATCCAGGAATTGCAAGATATGGGTTTTAAAATAAGCAAGAGTTCTATTCTTCTGATGCTTGATGCATTTGCGCAAGCTGGAAATCTCTTTGAGGTCAAGAAGATATACAGTGGAATGAAAGCTGCAGGGTATTTTCCTACAATGCATCTTTACAGGATTATGATTAGACTGTTCTGCAAGGCGAAACGAGTGAGAGATGTTGAAGCCATGGTCTCTGAAATGGAAGAAGCAGGATTTAAGCCTGATCTCTCAATTTGGAATTCTATGCTAAAGTTATACTCAGGAATTGAGGATTACAAAATGACAGCTCAAATATATCAGAAGATTATAGAATCTGGACTTGAACCAGATGAGGACACTTACAACACTTTGATAATAATGTACTGTAGAGATCGTAGACCTGAAGAGGGATTATCTCTGATGTATGAAATGAGGAAAGTGGGTTTAGAACCAAAATTAGACACCTTTAAAAGTCTGATTTCAGCATTTGGCAAGCAGCAACTGTTGGGACAAGCTGAGGAATTATTCAATGAATTGCTTTCAAAAGGCTATAAATTGGACCGCTCTTTCTATCATACAATGATGAAAATATATAGAAATTCTGGAAACCATTCCAAAGCTGAAATCCTGTTAAGCGTGATGACAGAAGCAGGAGTGGCACCCACGATTGCTACAATGCACTTGCTTATGGTTTCTTATGGAAGCTCTGGACAGCCAGAACAAGCGGAAAAAGTCCTTACTAATTTGAAAGAAACCGGATTGGATATTACTACACTCCCATATAGTTCAGTCATTAATGCTTATCTTCAGAATGGAGATTATAATGATGGAATTCAAAAGCTTATGGAGATGAAGATGGAGGGCTTGGAAGTAGACCACAGAATATGGACATGCTTTATCAGGGCTGCAAGTTTGCCCCAACACACAAGTGAAGCCATTATCCTCTTAAATGCACTTCGAGAAGTTGGATTTGATCTTCCTATCAGGTACTTGTTTTTCATTTTAGGAACAAAACAATGGTCGTGAAGTCAGATTTTCTTCCCCTTAGTTTCATTTCTTACAGTGATTGATTGTTATTGTTGTAATCTAGGCTTTTGACAGAAAAATCCAAGTTACTATTTTCAGAGCTAGAAAATTGTCTTGAGAAGCTAGAACCTGTAGAGGACAATGCAGCTTTTAACTTTGTCAATGCCTTGGAGGATCTATTATGGGCATTTGAGCATCGAGCCACCGCCTCATGGGTTTTCCAATTAGCAGTCAAGAAGAAAATTTTTCGACATGATGTTTTCAAGTATATTCTGACAGCAAAAGGTTCAGTTTTCCATCACCTTTATTCCTACCTTTTTCGAATTATATTCTGACGTCAATAAAGTTCTTAAAGCTAGTCCAAGAAAAGAGAGCTTACAGAACAATCCGGAGATTTATGTTATTGACTATATTTTTATTGTTAGGTCTGTGGTGCTTTTTTATTGTATTTATTATTTTCTTAAATTTCACGACGAAAGTGTAGTTTGATGATTTCTGATTATGCTTCTAGAACTTTGATGGAGTATTGAAATTCTATTACATCTCGAAAAGCAGCTTTAGTTAGTTTGCAACTGTGATTTAGCCAAATGAGGTTTTTTCTTGCCTAATTTTGAAAAATTAGTCCTTTAGGTAGTAGGATATGCTTGCTGCTACGAGAAAATTATGTTTTTAATTGCTGTCTGTAACCTTTTCCTTTATGAGTTGAGTTTCCTTTAGGGTATGCTTCAGTTAATTTGATATGATTTCTACGCTTCTCTATGACTATACTGAATGCAAAATCAGACTATGATTATTATGATACTGTAGTTATTCCCTCATCATTGTTGCATCTCTGATTCAGGGTAGCTGATAAAGATTGGGGTGCTGATTTTAGAAAGTTATCTGCTGGTTCTGCTCTCGTTGCTCTCACTTTGTGGCTTGATCACATGCAGGTAAGTTCTCTTGACCTTTATATTGGTTTCCTATTGAACTTTTGAAAACCAGAAGGCGTAATCATGGTAACATATAAGCTATACCTATTTATAATATTAAAGGTATCATATCATATTTATTCCTATACTTCAAAAATTAAATGAAAATTCAATGCGGATACATGTACCCAAAACGGAAAAAAAGTTGGAATATGATACCGTGCTTTCATGCTATGTATCACTTCATCCAACACCTTTTACACTTTGTAAAATTGCTAATGTGACTGTCACCCTGTAAGATAATGATTCATGGCATAAAAAATGCTTGCGGTGGCAGCCACATAGTGCAGATCCCTGCTATGCATGGGTAAATTGGTACACAGAATCAAAGTCGAGGTATTGCATTGTATATTTTTATCTTCTTCAGTTACTATATTGGATATTTTCTTGAAGTTTAACTGTTTAAGGACTAAATACGACATTAACTTGAAAAGGTGATCCTTTAACTGCTAATTCATTTTTGTTATTATATCACTACTGTAATTTTGGTTTATGTGACATTAATTTAAAAACGTGCTACTGTAACTTTGGTTTATATTTACCCTATTAACTCTGGTAGGACCAGTAAAGATAGATATACAAGTATGACTTGAGGAAGGCAGGGCTTCCTTCAGTTTTATAGGAACTGGAAACTACTGTTAAGCAAATTAGGCTTTGTAATTGAGTCCGGTATAGTATAAAATCATGGATAAGAAAAATATAGAGTTTATTGATTATCATATTGTCAATGATTCTGAATGGTTCCGTGAACAGAAAACTAGTGCCAAGGTTGAAACGTGAGGGTCGCCCTCATTTGAGTTTATTGCAGAACACGAGGACGTTAAGGAGATTGATTTAGTTTAATGCTTTTTGTTCTGTTTCTTGATCCCCACATAAAGGCTTTTCGTGTTCTTACTCTGGTTTTTGGTTATCACTATTGTATGTTTAACTTAGCATTCTTTTTCCCATATGGAAGGATGCTTCACTACAAGGGTATCCGGAGTCACCGAAATCAGTTGTTCTAATAACCGGAACAGCAGAGTACAACATGGTTTCCCTTAACAGCACATTGAAGGCATGCCTTTGGGAGATGGGTTCTCCCTTTCTTCCTTGTAAAACACGCAGCGGCCTCCTTGTAGCCAAGGCTCACTCCCTTAGGATGTGGTTGAAGGACTCGCCCTTCTGCTTGGACCTCGAATTGAAGGATGCCCCTTCTCTCCCGGAGTTGAACTCAATGCAACTGATCGAAGGATGCTTCATTCGACGCGGTCTTGTACCGGCATTCAAGGACATAACCGAGAGACTTGGATTGGTGTGGGCAAAGAAATTTGCAAGACTGGCTTTGCTATCTGATGAGAAAAGAGAGAGAGCTATTGAAGCTGATATAGAGGGAGCTAAAGAAAAGCTGGAAAAGGTGAAGTCAAAAGTTGGGTACAAAAGAACAAGGGTGATGAAGAAACTGAGAAGGAGAATTTATAAGGAGACCTTTGTCAAATTCTAATTAAGAAAAAGAATGGAGATTTTGAGAAGGAAATTCAAGATTCTGTGTACAAAAAAAGGATGACATTCACTAATTGTTTTTGGCAATATTATCTCTATTTATTATTCTGGAGTTCTGAAGTCTGCACTGTAAATACTTCTGCCCTCCAACATAATTATCATGTATAAATATATAATTTTATTATTTTAATTAAAGTTAAATTAATAAATGTTTAAAAATAGTGTTCACTTTATAGTAATCTACTTTAAAATTAATGGAATTTAAATATATAATTTCATTTGTAAGCAACAAATCTGCCCGGGCCACTCATAGTTTCAAGAAGTCTTAAATGAAAAATAAACCCTTAAACAATTTTTTTGTTAAAATAAGTTTCTAAATTATTATTTCTGGTCACTTTAAGTCCCCAATTATTTTTTGGTCATAATAAGTACCTAAAGTGTCATTTTTATCTTTTTAGTCCCTAAACTATTTATTGGTCAAAAAAAATTTGTGATGTGTCAACATTTTATTGGCCGAAATAAATTTTTTTGACTTAGATAACTACCGGACTTAAAGTAACTAGAAATGATAATTTAGGGACTAATTTTGACTAAAAAATAATTTAAAGGCTAAAAGCAAACAAAAAATATAATTTAGGGGTTGATTTTTCATTTAAGCTTTTAAAGAATAATTTATAATTCCAGGAACATATAATTTCAAGAACCGGTTAAGCTCTTTTAAGTTTTTTCTTCCTTGAGACATTTCAAGAAAAACAAGTAGAATATGCATGCTAGTGTCTCAACGGATCGGGTCGAATTTTGAACCGTCCTGCCTCCGACCCAAAATAAGAATCAAGGTCCGACCCGTCCCTGGTTCTTTTTATATTTCACCCAACCTTGACCTGAAATTAAATATGTTTACTCGTTTCCACTCCATCCCGAGTCGAGATTAAACTAATTTTTACATAAAATATTTTCTTAGGATCCAAACAGATTTATTTTCTCATAAATTAAAACAAATTACCAAAACAAATACTTACAATCATACATAACCAACGATAAGCTAAAACAACTAGAACCCAGATAAAAAAGAACTCAAAGCTTAAGCGTAAAATATAGATGCACAATTTAGAGCAAACGTTTATTCAGATTGAAGTCTGGTCCTCGTCCACCCACCGAGAAGATTGACAAACTTGCACCGCGAGTTATTTCAATAGTTTCATAAGGTCTGAGGAAATATTGAACCTCCTTGTATCTTGTAAATAATTTGTTTATCCCATAATACATTTTAACATTAAAAAAAATTCAAATTTCTGATAAAATCTGTTTAGTTTATTGACACATAATTTGTGAAAAATACGCTCATGGATTTATTTAAGAGGATGTTCTTTAAAATATTTAATGGGGCGAACGACAACAAAATGAAAATTTAGAACCTAACCAATGAACAAAGAGTTAAATCTTTCAAGTGAAAAAAGTAGAAGAAAACCAATGGATAACAGAGCATTAAGGATGATGGATCAATTTTAAGAAGGCATAAGACCAAAAAAAAAAACATATAGTTTAATGTAAGTTTAGAGATCACAATGTATGACCTTAATTCTGCAGGCTTAAACTGTTCTTCACCGTCCATCAATTGAAATGTCGACCCCCAATCGCACAAGATCTTGTCGTAGTAAATCCGAGTTCTTGAATTGAAGACCAGTAATGCCAACTCCTACGGCAGCCTCCACGTTTTTTATCCTGCGCAACATGTTGGTAAGCAAAATGCCATTTATGTGTGCATGTACGAGTCTCTGAATGGCATATATGCATGCAGAGTCCGTGAAAGGAGTTGTATGAAATTTGTTGGTTTAAAAGCAGTAGAGAAAGCTACAAGTTTCCTTCAAAACAAAGCCTAATGACTGCAGATGATACATTGACTCTGGATCACATTGGCTCTTTGATGTTTAGAATTTAGGACTTTCTACTTAAAAGGCTAGAAACCAAACCTCGGGAAGCAAGAGTGGAACCTTATATGATGTGAAATGATTTATCTCCCTTTGGTTAGTTAAAAGCACACTAGGCCTTCATATAACATGAACCAACCCCCAATAATGTGGCACTTAGAAATTAGGCCACAAAATCTTGTATTGCATTCTACTAATTTATTTATTTATTTTGAATGCGATCTACAACATCCACACAGGAAACTTCTGTGCAAACCCCAGAGACGCATAAGAGCATGCAACAACACTCGCATCCATAACTGTTCACGTGTCATGCACAGACATAGGATAGAGAATCTAGAACTGCTTATATTTAGCAGTGAGAGGTGTAGTAAATAGTAATTTTGATTTGATAGTATCATTTTGTTTTAACACATGGTGCAGCATCTACTCTTTTTTTCTCTTATTTAACCCTCGAAATCAGCATTTGTACCCTCTACTACTATTGGTTTTAGATCCGATTGCAAGAGCCTACTCATTAGAAAGTAAGCAAGGAGGTTACCTGTCATCAACGAATATACAGCTTGCGGGATCAACTTGAAGATGTTCCACAACAGCTAAATAGAAATCAGGATCAGGCTTCCTCTTCCCTGGGTGTACAGAAGACAGTATCATTCACTATAGCAGAAAGGGATACATGACAGCATAAAGCAGGTAACATTCTCTCAATATATATATTTGCTGATTTTCTCAAGAACGCACACACTGACAGCTTTACAGTGTGAAATAACATTGAAACGCATATGAAGGCGGAAATAAAGAAAAATAAAACATTATAATAGGCAAATGTTCTCGGTCATTCCTATTTGAATATAAAGTCAGAAGCAACACAACTGCTCACCTGCTTCTGAAAACAGTAATAATGAACCAGAAACAACTAGTTAACCATTTCTTAGGAAGTTATAGAAAAAAGGCGGTATTTTGGATTTACAATTATAACATAAAAACGGTTTCAGGCGTAGTTTACTCTAAAATCGATAACGTAAGTGACCAGAACGTAACTTTTTCAATTTCAGTGATCAAATTAAGATAGAGCGAAAACAAAAGTGACCTCTGCCTAGTTTACTCTAAAATAAATGGAAAGAATGTCCCATATTTGGCATAACACAAACTGGAATGTACTAAGCACCTTATCTTTTTGGTTGAAATAAAAATTAGCTGCACTCTTTTACTCAGAATTGTCATAATGCACAATGTATCTCGCCGATAAACTAATTATCATCCAGGAGTATATCAGCAATGTTAATCATTAGGAAGTTCATCATTTGCCTAGATATTCTATCATGACTTCGGAGAAAAGGAGATTAAGGAGTGAGGAAACAGGGTTTATCCCTAATGGTTCGCCCAACTTGCCTAGGAAATGGATTCTAGCGAGTCTGGTTCAATAGCACTTACAAAATTCCCCTTTTTGACACCACTCAAGCTACGGTTTCTTTTCTACCAAAAAAGAGTGCAAGTAAATCTTCCTTCTGCATTACTGTTTAGAGGCTATAATGTGAAATGAGGGAATGGATTTAGGGACTAGAAATTAAAATAAATTAGAACTGAAATTCTCCAATCCTTCTGTGCTGAATTATATTTTAATTGGGAAGAGATTAAGTCCTTGAACATACCATACATGCATGAACAAAATGTCCACGACAAATACTTTGAAATGTTTAACTTGTCCTCAATTATTTTGTACCTGAAGAAACACACACGTGTAAATATTCAATTAATAAACTACTGAATAAGAAGGAACCATGAGAGCTGTTACATCCTACCAGTTGGGATAATTTGTAAAAGCATGCATTTCATAATTGTTTTGCTTCAAGGCTTGAAGCAACTCTTCAACTCCTTCTATGTAGGTATATCCTCTTCTCATACAATTTTTGAGGCCTGAAAAATAAGTTAATGAAATTAACACCTAAAGACAATTAGGAAGGCCAACATAGAGATATCGGACGAAGTTAATGGGCAGACAGATTACTTTTAGTATATTAGAAATGAAATACAAAGAAAACATTTTTGAAGATATATTGGAATGCCATCATAGTTCCTCTTGTATTCAACAAAAGAAAAATGTATCTCTGAGCCAGACTGGAAATGCACTCGTAATAGCATATCTGATTCCACCTTCCATGTCCAACTCTCAAGGGTAAAACAAATAAAAGCACAATCATGAGCTTTACTTATAACTAGTTTATTACTTTTTTTAATTAAAACAACAATTATTTGTCTTTCCAATTAAAAAACATCATATTTCATTTGCAAATCAATATTATCTTCCTTTTATTTTCTTAATATTACTTGTAAATACGTAGCGCAAACCTAGATATATTTTCATTATTTCAGACAATGGTAAATACTATATTTGTTAGGATCAGAACAAAATTAGCATCGATCTTTCAAGTTATTGGAGACTAGAAACTCAATAACCACCATCATACATTTTGTACAAGTTCATCAAAACTTGCTCTGTTTTAATGAATAAACTTTCTTTCCCACTCTCTCAAGATCACTTAAGAATGTAATCTCTTCTTTTATTCAATTCCATTATGATTATGCACCATATCTAACTCCCATTACCAACTAAAACTGAAAAGAGCACACAACATGTACATATTGAGTGGCATCCATTTCGTGCAAAAAAAAAAGCACTTTTATGAGAACAGTGTGCGCAAACTAAATTAGTTTTGATCACTTTCTACATGATCTTTGTTGCTGGCTAAACTACATTATTTCAAAGAAAATTCCTTTTCCTTTTGCTCAGGGTTAAAACACTAAAAAGTACAAGTTAATTAAATGTAAATCCTAATTTCATTGGAGGAAAATTTGACGAAGTTTCAGGATGCGCGTGCCTATGAAACACAAACATAGTTGCAGATGCAGTAGAATAAATGGAAACTCTCTTCAACTCTTTGTCTCACTCAATTGAGGCATGATCCAAAAAATCAATAAGACATATTTGAATCAACATGCATTATATCAACATAGGCAATTACATTCAACGGCCTAAAGCCTTCTTTGACTCGGGACCACAAGCCATGATGGTTTGGCTCTTTTGTTCACAGTTATAATACACAGCCCTAGAATAGCCCCAAGAACTATATCTGCCATGCTTACCTTTTAGAAAACCCAAACCATTTCTTTTGTACCTTCTCTAACATCAAAATTCCCACGCTTCTCTTAGTTTGGTGTCACCAAGCCATTAACCGTGAAATCAATTTCTTCTCCCCAGAAAGCAATTGAACGTACTTCTTAACTAACACTCTTATCTCCAAAGGCCACCTTGTCAACATGAGTGCAGTCTTAAACCTTTTTCCTTAAAGTTAGCAACTAAAGTTTCTATACCTAGCAAGGTAGATTTCCTATATTAGTACCATCAAAATTAGCACTGTGGTACTAAAAGATAACGGAAAAATCTATGTCATATGAAACAAAAAGAAGAAGAAAAAAACGACACAATGAAACAAATGTCTGCCCCAGTCAATGCAGAATATTTAATTTCAGATGTATTTGAGAATTTATACTAAATCATGCACATTTTGCATATGTCTAATGAAGATGTTAATCAGCCTAAAAAATGGACCGACAGTCAAGAGAACAAATGCAAAACCAACCTTGTAAATCAAAAGGCCTTCCGTCTTTAAAGAATTTTGCTTCTAGCTCCTCCTGAAAGAAAATAAGATAAATTTCTCACACTCCAGATCAGTTGGTAAACAACAATGCGATTAAATCAGGAGAAAAGCAACGAATTAAAAGATGAGCTGATATTGCAATTAAGAGATCTATAAGTAAGAAGGAATGAGTGAGGAAAGGGGACAAAAAACACAGACGAAAGGAATGGAATTTTTACATGTTTTCAGTCCCAAATTATATAGCTAAAACATGTTGCAGAAAGTACAATAATAAAATATAAATCTGAAAGGTCCTGACAAATGAATCCTCTAATGGTTTATTTCCGGTCGACTGGAAATTTACAAGTGCAGGAAGGTTTCTGTCAAAGGAACAACTATATGGCTCGATATAATAATGGATCACAATGGTTAACATTGGTATGAAACTAATAAGGCTACCAAGTAAATAAAGAAAATAATTAATCGATGCATGTAGCGATAGTTAATCTAACAGAGTGGTCTGTCATGTTTTGGTTGTGCACACAAGCTTCATTTATTGATCCATGCAGAAAAAAATTGTTATTCAGGTTCTACTTTAGTTACTATTCAGAAAGTTGGCAGTATATCACAGATAAAGTAAAAGGATTACAAAGGGCTAGTTCATTTTGTGTTTAACAGCAAAACGATACTTGCGAACGAGATGTAACAATGATAGGAAGTAAGGAAAATCAAAACTATAAAGTGTTTAAAAGTTATATTTTTTAGTGAAATACATGTACTACCATATATTTACTATAATATATATAATTGAAGTATTTTTAGTATGAATGTGTATATGTATGATATAAACAAAATACAATCACATAATATTTAAGATATTTGAGCAAATGAAATTCATTCAAGCTCAGGGATGATTTCAAGCCTCTAGTACACAAAACAGCTTGAGTTCAAGCCTTTTACCGTGGACTGGACTGTATTCAACTAGATTGCACCTATATGCAGGGACGGAGCCGAAGGGAGGGTGGGAGGGACAATTGCCCCCACCCCCCCAACTTTGAATGGTTTAATTATTTTTAGGCCGTCGATAGTTTTAAAACTTTTGTAATTAAGTCCTTGCCCTCCCAAAAAAATTTGGTTTTTTATTTTTTAAGACCCTTTAAGTTAAAATTAATTAAATTAAGCCTTGGCCCCTATTTTTTCTGGTTTAATCACTTTCTATGACCCTTACATTTTAAAATTAATGAAATTAAACCTTAATTTTCTTATTTTTTATGATTTAATTACATTTTAAAACCTTATTTATTTCAGAGATAATTAACTTGCCCCTCATAGTTCAATCCTGGTTCCATCCCTGCCTATATGTACAACAATTCAAGGGAATCAACATCTGACATAGTTTTTATTGCTTTGAAATGGCAATAAATCCTAAAAATTGGCAAGTAATATATTTGAAGAAATATTTTTAACCTTGTAAGGTACCTAAATCAAACAATTTAAAAGATCTTCCAACACTATACTCAATACTCGTAAGACTATTTAACTCGAATAAAGTACGCAGAGAAATATAACTAAACTTTCCCACATTAAAAATCTAGGTGTTTACCTCATCAATCACCCCATTTTCAAACTCCATCCACGCAGTGGGATGCTTGCATTCAATTAGTTCCTTCAAAGACATTCTGACCATCGAATTTAACTTTGATCACTTCAAAAAACTATTTCCAGCAGAGTCATATTGGTTTTGAAATGGAAAACAATAATAAAAAAACCCAAACAACACACACAGAGTTTACCCGAAGAAGGCAGGGACATCTTGGTAAAAAGGGTCGCGAACAATGGTGTCCATGATGTCAAACAGCAAAATGGGAAGCTTCCTGTTGCTGGTTTTGTTGTTTAAGGAAGAAGGTGTTGTGGTGATGGGGTTGAATGCCATCCTGGTCCTGGGATTTCCAGAAAATGGTTTTGGGTGAAACCAGATTGTTGATGAGGGTGGTTGTGGCGCGCTGACAAATTGAGCCATCCGAAAGTTTTAAGTAGTTTTTCAACAAAAATGGGCGACAAAGAATCTTTTGAGATATCTTCGATTTCAGATTGTTCGGATTTGTCCTCCCATGTTTGGGCTTACAATTTGTTTGATCCGTGTTTGTGTGTACTTCTGAAATGAAAAATGTTTTAGCCCAATCTTTTATATATTCACATCTAGTACTTCTACTTTGATCAAATATTTAACGTCCAAACCAACAAACATCGGGTATTATTAGAAAAGGGAGCCACAAATTTTAAATATGAACTAAATATAAAATGGACATGTACTTTATCAAAAATATATCTATTTAAAATCCAATCTAATACTATTATTTTTATATTTTGGGCACAATTATTGATTTTCAATTCACTAGTTGATTAATCAGGACCGGATACTGTAGATGTTCATTATGAGGGACTCTCCTAATTTAATTTGTTTCATTTAAAGCGTCAGAACTCGAAATTATGACCTTACTTAAGAGATCTAGTGTCTCATTTCATTAGACTAGCTTATTATTGGTGTAACGTTAGGAATGAAGCCATTTATAGGTTGGGAGGGATTGTAACCCCTCCAAATATTTTTGGTATAATAGCATTTTATGTTATTTTTAGTTTAAATATCAGTTAAATAAAACTTTTACCCTTCCAAATTTTTAGATTTAATATTTGATCTTAGCTCCACTTCTGTGTAACATTTTTATTTTTAAAATGTATTTTTGGTATCTATTTATTATTACCATACTCTTCCAATACTATTCCTAAAACAGTCTAAAAGCAGTTTTTATTGGATAACCAAGTCATATGATTAGCACTTAAAATCATGAATTAGACTGGATATTCAACAATAGGGATAATCAAAACTCGACTCGACTTAAAAAAAATTAAATTCTTTTTACTCGAATCGAGGTAAAAAAACTCAACTCGTCTTGACTCTACTCAACTCGAAAAAAATTCAAATAAAGTTTGAGTACAAAAAAAATTCGAATAATTCAAAAAATTTAATAATTAGTAGATTAATTTTTAAGTTCGAGTCGATATTCTCAATTTTCCTTATATACATATAACCGATATAAAAAATATAAAGAAATATATTTAACATAAGAAAAAATATGAAGAAATATATATGCATATTTTATATGATTAGAGAAAGTCGTTTAAACTGGAACCAAAACATACTATAACATGATAAATAATTACAATTAAATTTGTATAGGAACTCAAAAAACTCGACTCAACTCAAACTCGAATCGAATTTCATAAACTCGACTCGAATCGAAAGAATTTTAAATAAAATTTGAGTTGTAAAATATGATGCATCAACTCGAATAACTCGTAATTTTTTGACTTGACTCGATCAAACGCTCACTCATATTCAACAAATCCACCCACCATATAAGGCTTGAATTTAAAAATTTTAACAAGTGAGGTAAAAACAAATTCCTGTAACTTTGAAAAAAGACACTTATCTTCCTAATATTCAATATATATATATATATATATATATTGAATTTACACTTACTCCTTATATTTTAAATGTAAAGACAATTAGTGTTATTGTTTATGTATATATTTTCCAATTTTTTTCCTTTTCTGGTTCTAAAATAATGAAAATTTAACCATGTTAAAATTATATCAAAAATTACAAATTTTAATTTTAATTAAATTACGTTCAACTTCAAGTGAAATTAAGCATTTTTAACTTATATTTAATTCAAATATATATTAACTTTGAGAAGAATTCATTAATTTTTATTTAAAATAAAACTCCTTTTAGTTTTATCCCAATTAAAACATCACGGATTATTTAAAAAACTACTTTTTTAGAATTGAACGTAGTTATTTTATTTTGACAAAATAAGCTTAAACGTAATTATCTCCAATTTTAAGATTTGAGAGATTCTAGATAGTCTAGGTATACAAGTATAATTTATTTATTTATTGTTAATCTTCCTCCATTAATTGCACCTAATAGCAATGCTCCAATTATATCTATTTTAATCTCTTTTCTTTCTATGAATTTGAGTCTCAATAAAAATGTTAGTTCTTATTGTTCATATATTTAAGGGTGTGCAAAATTCGACTCGAAAAATTAAATTATTATACTCAACTCGAAAAGACTAAATTATTTGACTTGACACGAAAAAAAACTCGACTCGAAAAAATTTAAATAAAATTTGAGTTGTAAAATAAAAACTCAAATAACTAGAAATTTTTAGTAATTAGTGAATATATTTTTAAGTTTGAGACAAGTCCCTCAATTATGAAAAAATATGTATGTATTGTATAGAGTAAGTCGTTTAAGTTGTTACTATTTAGGGACCTAGACACGACAACCAACAAATTCTCTAAAATATCATCTTCGTCATCGTTGCCAAAAACCTTATTTAAGCTTGTACTAACAAGTTCCTTCGGGAATCACCAAGCTCAGCGACAAGAAACTGCAGGTATGATAATTACCTCCGTTGTGGTTTTGTCAAGGTTGTGTACAATGAAAACACTGCTGAACATTTCTTTCTTACAAGTGTTGATGTTGAAAAGTTTGGACGAGCTTATTCTTCAATGTTTACTAATTGTCATAAACTTAATAAGGATGATGACTCATACAGGTTTCGATTACTGCTAACGACGAAACACGACAACAACAACAACAACAACAACAAAAGAGATGCATGTTTTTGTAAGGAAGTAATTACATCAAAAGATTTAACATCTCAAGTGAATGTTCAATTAATGATCTATATATGTGGGGTTTGAACAGTGGACAAGACAATATGTGCTTTTGTTGAATCTGGATTCTTCTAACTCTATAGGTGTGAATTATAGTGTAAAATAAATTTGTTACTATTGTAAATAACTAATTAGTTTAGATAATTAAGTAGTTTAATATCCTATAACTCTTATCCTTTAATAGAATAGAATTTTTCTATAGCATGATAAGATAGAAAGTTTTAATATCTTAAATATTTGTAATCTTTTTATCTCTTTATATAAAATAAGGCTAACCTAGAGTGTTTGATTAGTTTGAAACACTTCTCTGTAAATAGTCTATAATGGTTTTATTAACATAAGATATGTTTAGCATATATTGATAATTTGGGGATGAAATTAGAACATTCAAAAAGTTTGAGGACCAATTTAGAATGATAGTCATAGTTTGAGGATGAAAATGAAATGCTCAAAAGTTTGGGGTCCAATTTAAAATGAAGGTCATAGTTTGAGAATAAAATTAGAATGTGTAAAAGATTAGGCACCAATTTAAAACGAGAATCATAGTTTGAGGACGTGTAGTGCAACTAACTCAATATTTCAACAATTACAATCTTCTGTAATGTTTATATGAAATCTGATCTAAATTTTCAAAACAAAATAATAATAACAGTCACATTGACTTTAACTTAGTTTAATCACTGTGATGAAATTATAATGAATATCAAAGTAAATGAGACAATAGATATGTAAGATCCATGGAATCATAGCTTCCACATTGAAATCATGCTCTTCATAATAATTTTGTTCAACTTTTAATTTAATAATAAATTATAAGTATATAATAATTATAGATGGACCGAAGGGCTGGAGAGAGCGGTCGCCCTCCTTGAAAAATTTAAAATTCGTATATGATTTTAAAAAAATTATATATTTTCTATTAAAAATCTATTTTTACCCCATACAATTTTATAGGTTCACCACTAACATAAAGTCTCGCATCTGTCCCTAGTTATCTATATAAATAGATTTAAAACATCTTCTGATCGAATATTATTTTTTTAGTATTTTAATCTCATTACAAGGTAGTATTTTAATTCGATTTTATATATGGATAAACTTACATACACTTACAGACTATACTACTCGAACCCAAGTCTTCTAAGAAAAATATCTCATCGTTTAACATTTAACACTAAGATGTGGGTAAGTTAACAAGGGTGTGTTTGGTTCTAGAAAATACAAGCTATTTTTATTTTTTTTTGAAAAATAGAAAATGCTAAATAAAACGTGTTTGGTTGTAAAATTTAAAAATAATTTTTAGAAAATGAAAACAAAAATGAGTTAAATTTTGAAAATATAAAAGAATATGTTTCACTATTTTCATTAAAAATATTTTTGAAAAATGGAAAAAAATGAAAATAAGAGTTTTTAAATTTTAACTCTATTTAATCCGGGTTTGAATCCTTCTAATGTCAATTTTAGAACTTTGGTTTATTTAATCATATTTTATTTATTATTATAATAATATTTTTATAATAATTATATTTTAATTTAATTATTTAATGAGTAACTATTTGTTTATTTTTATTTTGAAAAACTAGATACCATTTCACCAAAATAAACTAGATACCAAACACATTCTATTTTCATTTTTAAAAACAAGTTTTCATTTCTATTAAACAAATGTGTTTTCTAGTTTTGGGAAACTAAAATAAAAATTATTTTCTAAAATTAAAAATAGAAAACAAAAATAAAAATTATTTTCTATAACCAAATGGAGCCTAGTCTCTTCATACAAAAAGTACCCTATATGAGGTTTTTAATATATATCATTTAAGTTTAATACAAAAATAAGTGTCTAAACTATACATTTTTTAGATAGGTGCCTAATGTTTCATTCCGTTATCATTTTAAGGTTTTTCCATCACGGCCGTTAATTTTTTTCGTTATTCAGTAATAAATTGACACATGACTTATTCCAATAAAAAAGCCCAAAACCCTAACTCTAAATCCCTATACCCCTAAACTCCTCTCTTCCGACCGTCAATTCAACCACCATGAGCCATCACTTCCTTCATCGACCCTTTGCAGTCGGTAACCCCAACTTTACATCATCAAAAATTGATGAACAAGCAGCAAAACAAACCACAAACGCCAAACGTTAAATCTTCAATCGAACAACGAACAATGAACGACAAATTAGGCTTTGTGACTCGTGCGACAAGAGGAGCAGACCCACTTCGACGACGATAGTACGGTGTTCAACGGCGATAGAGGGGGATTTAAGGATTGAGTGTCATTTTGAAAAAATATTAAAGTTTTGGGGTTTTTTAAAAAAATATTTATTTTCTGAATTCTTTAGCAAAAATTAAAATGAAAATTAAAAAATATGTTAGGTGTCACATTTTATTGGATGACAAAACTTTTTTAACAGTTGTTGATGAAAAAGCCTTAAAAACGTTATAGAATGAAATGTCAGGTACCTACATGGGTTAAAAAGTATTTTATGTATCTATCTGGAAAAAATAATATAATTTGAGGCACTTATTTGACTGTTAAGCGTGTCATCTATTCATTTAGGATAGAAAATCAAATTCGCATTAGTGTTGACATTGTTTTTCTAGTATTTTTTGTTTGGAATTGTTAATAATTTTTACAAAATGTCATATAATTTTTAACGAAAAATCAAAGATTTAGGAGATATTATGTAATTTATTAAAAATGAGACATCAAGTTTAAAGAGCTTAAATGTTTGATTATGTAAGTGAAACTGATTTTTGAATAAAAAAATGACTATAACATGACTCAAAATATATGAAGTACAATAACATTTTTTCTCGTGTACTTTACCACTAGTCCATAATTAATTTTTTAATTTTCTCTCATAAACATTTAACTTAATTCTTTTAAGACCGTCAATTTTTCTGGGGCTCTGTGTGGCCACTCTTATTACACATGCTTAAAAGATAAAACCACCCTTGATATATTTTTTTAAATAGTCTAAAGGTGATTACAATGTATTAACTGTTCAAATATATTCTTTAACCCTTGATATTTCTGATGATACTTGATTTGTGTGATAGTATATCAATATATGATATCTTAATATAATATACTGCTATAATATTAAAATACTTTTAATTTTATAATAAAATATTTTTAATACTATTACAAGCTTACAAATTTGAAGTAAGAATATTCTGATCATTATTCAAATTTTATATATTAAAAAAATATTGGTAAAACTTTGATACACAGGCTGTGTAAAATTAATTTTACACAAGTTGTGTACTTATACTATAAAAACCTAAATCCTAAATTCATAACCCTAAAAACTAAAGCCCACACTCGAAACCCTAAATTCTAAACACTAATCTTAAATTCTAAACCCTACAACCTAAACCCCTAAACTTTAAACCCTAAACTAAAACGCTAACCCCTAAAACTAAAAAGCACGTGTAAACTAAAGTTTACACGGCCTGTGTATCAAAGTTTTTTTCCAAAAAATATTACGATCATAATTCAAACATTAGATGTTAAGGCAGTACTATAAAAATTTAACCACATAATATTTTAGACCATTCGCTTTTAAATTTAAACTATAAGACATAGATTTAGTTCATCAAATGCATCATATCTTATGAAACAGTATCCGAAATTAAAATAAAGTTTAATCCAACATTATGATGAAGTCAAATTAAAACCAGTAAAATAAAATTAAAAGTAATTTAAAATCAGAAATAGCAGAGAATGTAGTACATAATTAAGTCTAATGGGGTGTAGAAATTAATCATTAAACACCGTAGTTGTTATCCGACCAAAACCGGGACTGAAGTTGGTCTACAATCTTCTTATCCAGCTGAAATGCCTGGGCAAGAACATCAGGGTTGATGGCTGATTCTGAGCCAAACACTGCATTTGCAATGGTAATAACCCCCGGGTCTTGACTACTCAGAACAGCAAAGGCAACAGCATTGGTACTCCCCATGTTGAACTGGAAGTGAATCATACCTACCGGAAAAACGAAGACATCTCCGGGATACATCACTTTGGTGAAAAGACGATTATCCGGGTTCGATGTAACAAACCCGACATAAAGCGTGCCCTCGACGACGACTAGGATCTCGGTGGCTCGAGGGTGAGTGTGAGGCGGGTTTAGACCATAGTACGGTGCATAATCGATTCGAACGAGAGACATACCGAGAGTGTTAAGACCCGGAACAATGGCCGGAGTGACTATTGAGCCTAATTGATTTGATGTGTTCCCTGGAACGTTGAGCCCTGAAAAGAAGAAATCTTGTGGAGTTGCAAGCTTTGGGTCCTTGCACGACTTGCCATTAACAACAACTGCAGAAATGGGAAGAAAAAATTACTACTTTTATTTGCCATATTTCGAAATTAATATGATACAAAGAAAACATAGAAAGAATTAAAGAATATATATATATACCACTATTTTTGGCATCATTAGTTGCTACACAGAAGTCCCCGAGAGGACTGGGATCAGTGGGTGAGGCAAGTTTGGAAGCCAAAACAAGCAGGATAAATGCTAGTAGGAAATGAACAGCTTTCATTGTTTTAAGAAATAAGTAGCAGTCTTCATCTTGATGATGGGATGAAAGAAAGCATGTATATTTATAGGTATTTTTTTTTGTTGAAAGATGGATTGTATTTCATTAGCCATAAATGGCATCATCAATTACAAAGTTAGCAATACAATCCGGAACTTCATACGAGAAAATAAAAGGCTCAATACAATTTATGCCCCAATGTGCAAGTGAGTGAGCGACCCTATTTGCTTCTCGGCCTATATGTGTGACCTTATAGTTGTGTTCGGCCAATATGACATGCGCTTCGGTTAAGTATGCTGCTGTGATCGACCTATCAAGTGACATAGCGTTCAACTTGTTAACCACCGCCATAGAATCTCCTTCAATTAAGGCCTTTGGCCAATCATTTTATACTGCCATCTTGAGGCCCAAAGAGTAGGCGCAAGCTTCAGCAGTGTGCACCCCTTGTAGCTTATGGGCTCTCGCATCAAGGACTAGTCCATGCGAGTTTCGGGCCACTATTCCAATTGAGGCTTTCCCCGAGTTTGGCATGAATGTTGCATCAACATTTACCTTGATGGTACCCTCGAGTGGACAAGACCATCTTTTAGCTCGGCTGCAAGGGACATGATTACTTATGGGCTCCTGGGCTGCTTTGTAATCCGAAGCTAAAGCCTGCACATAATCAACAACAGCTCGGATCGGGAGAACCTTGTTCTCGTGGGTCAATTTGTTTCTCTGATTTCATAGGTTCCACAGGAGAATGATGAGAAGTGTGAACTTTTCCTTGTCAAGGTTCTTGAGTACTTCCTCCAGCCAGGTCTTGCAACTCGAGAACTTACCATTTGGCAAGGATATCGATAGCGAGCAAAGATCAAAGGCTTCTCTAAGGGTTGGGCATTCTCGAAAGGCATGAAGGCAAGATTCAATGTCATTGTTACATATTTTACAAGTACCAGGGTCCAGCCCAGCCGCTTTAAGTTTGTAGCCCTAAAGGAGGGCTTCATGACATAATCTTCACCCAAACAGTCGAATTTTGGGCAAAGTAGGAAGCTTTGCCATTGCCTTCCAAATTGTCGAGGAGTCTTTTACCTCATGTTTCTGTAGAATGAGCCAATTGTAACCAGATCGAATGGTATAAGTGCCGGACGAGTGGTGTCCCCAAACGATCAAATCACCAGAGTGGGGTGCAATGGGGCACCGACTGATCACATCCGCATCCTCATCAGAGAAAACTTGATTAAGCTGGACAACATTCCAAGAAGCAACATTATGCACCATAAACTCGCTACACCGAATCGGGTTAAGTTCATTATCCAAGTGACTTCTTTTCAGCGAGATAGGTTTGGTACTCCCCCATTTATCTTTAAAAGTTCAGACCTGACTGTTAGTCTCAATCCTCCAATGGAAGCCTTCTTTAGTTGCTTCTTTTGCCTTGAAGATGCTGCTCCACACAAATGAGGTTTTCCCCCCCATGTTTTGCTTCAAGCACGTCCCCATTGGGGAAATATTTTGCCGAGAGCACTTTGAAACACAATGACTCTTTGTTGCATAGCAATCTCCAAACTTGCTTGGCCAAAAGTGCAAGATTAAATGTCTTGAGATCTCGGAATCCTAATCCCCCAAATCCTTTCGGTATACACAGGTTTTACCACGCCACATGAAACCATCCCCTCTCTTTATTCTTCCCATACCACCAAAATTTTCTAGTAGTGGACACCATCGGATCAATTATGCAATCCGAGAGGAGAAAGCACGACATTTCATAGGCAGTGATAGCCTGTGCCAGTGATTTGATGAATATCTCTCGACCAGCAAAGGAGAGTAAGTTCTTGGTCCAGTTGCACATCCTCTTATCCACTTTTTCATCTAAGTACCCGAAAGTTTCCACTTTGCTTTTACCCACGATTAAGGGGAGACCAAGGTATTTCCCCAAAACTTCATCTTCCCTCATGCTCAAAACAGCCTTGATTTCATATTTGCTTTGGTCATTCATGCCATTGCTGAAATAGATAGAGGGTTTCTACACATTGATTTTTTGCCCTGAAAAAGATTCATAAACCGCCAGTACATGCTTAAGTCTCATAGCTTCATTCTTCGAGTTTTTGATAAACAAAAGGAAGTCATCGGTATACAAGAGATGGTTGACCCTTGGTCCATTTTGGCTTGCACGAACACCTCTAATACGCCCCTCTAATTGTTCCTTTAGTAGCAAAGCCGAGAGCCCCTGTGTGCAGAAAAGGAAAATGTACGGGGAGAGGGGATCCTCTTGCCTTAATCCTCTAGAAGGCCTGAAAGAATCTCAAATGGCACCGTTAATCTTGAAACAGTAAGAAACAGTAGAAATACAAGTCATAACTGTGTCAATCCATTTAGAGGCAAAACCTATTTTGGTCATAACATCTGCAAGAAAATGCCATTCAACTCTATCATAGGCTTTTTCCATATCCAGTTTAATCGCTGCCCCTTTATTAGGTCCATTTTTTGTACCTTTTAAATAGTGAAAAAGTTCATGAGCCACAATAACATTATCCGAAATAAGTCTGCCTGAAACAAAGGCACTTTGGTTCTCAGCAATACAACAGTGCATAATAGATTTCAGTCTATTCACAAGAACTTTAGAGCAAGTTTTGTATACCACATTACAAAGACTAATTGGTCTAAAGTGTTTCATGAGGGTGGGCTACCAAGTTTCGGGATAAGCACAATAACAGTTTGGTTTACCTCACCCATGTTAACTCTACCCAAAAAGAGATCAAGGCACAAATTAATAAATTCAACATTAAGGATGGACCAGAATTTGCGAAAGAAAGCTGCGGGTAAGCTGTCCATACCTGGGGCTTTGTTTGGGTGAATTTGAAAGAAAGCTTTTTTGACTTTCTCCACCGTGAATCCCGCACAAAGCTTGTCGTTCATCTCCGGTGTTATGTAAGTCTCAATGGCTTGAAGGATCATGCTAGAGGTTGAGCCATTGTCGTACTGGAAGAGATTGGAAAAGAACTCTTTAGCCACCACAAAAATGTTCTCCACTCCTTCAACCCACTTCCCAGCATTATTCTCGATGCCCTTAATCAAGTTCTTCTTTCTTCGATTGCTAGCCTGAGCATGGAAGAAGCTTGTATTTCGATCCCCTTCTTTAAACCATTTTACTCGGGACCTTTGCTTCCAGTGCACCTCATCTTTTTCAAGAATTGATTTCAGCTTCTTTTTCGAATTCTTAAGGTCCTCAAATCTTGCCTCAATAATGTTTAGCTCAAGAAGGTGCTCAATAAATTTTTGGAGCTGTTTCTTGCGTCGCACTTCAACTTTTCTTCTATGCGATTGTCATTCATGGAGGCTTTTGCCAATTTTCTTCAGCTTCCCCAAGGTGTCTCCCTCGGGGTTGGTCCATGCGCTGTTAACAATGTTCAAGCAATCATCCTCGTCAGCCCAACACGCATCGAACCTAAAATAGTCCCCGTTCTCTCTTTCTATTCTTTGTTTGCCCTCAGTATCAAGGAAAAGAAAGCAATGATCCGAGTCCTTTGTATATTCTGATGTGATCTCACATTGTCCAAACAGATGAAGCCATGGAATAGAAGCCACATACCGATCAATTCTTTGTTTGACATGGTTGTCCACAATGTCCCTATAGTGCCAAGTGAACCATCCTCGAGTCGGTTTAATATCCCAAAGGCCATTTCTCTCAAGAGCATCTCTAAAGGCATCTATTTCCACTCTCGGTTTCCTTCTCTCCCAGCTTTCTCACTCATGCAAAGGATGTCGTTAAGATCACCCCCTAGGAACCACGGTAATTGGGATTCCCCTTTGAGTTTGTCTAGCAATTCCCAATCTACATGATTCCTTGTGCGATCATATGTGCCATACATACCCGTGAATCGAGTTTTAACAGTCCCAAGTGTAACTTCAACATCAATGTGGGATTTTGAAAATGATAGGAGGCTAACATCTACACCTTCCTTCCATAACAAAAGCAATCCACTACATCCATCACTTTTCTCAACATCAATAGAACCAACCATGTTTAATCTTCTACGAATAGCATCTACTTTATTCTTGAAGAGTATAGTTTCACTAATAAAGACTAAATCGGGATCATTCAAGGTCACGAACCTTGACAAGGCTTGAACTGTCTCGGGGTTTCCCAAGCCCCGGCAGTTCTAACATAGGGTTTTTATTGCTCCTGGCGGGGCTATGAACCAGCCTCCACCGATATAGGTGCCTTGAGAGGGGACACCACCTCTAGTCCATATTTAACTTCATCCAAGGGTGGGCAAGTCATCGACTTAGCTTTCTTTGCAATCTTCGAGCTACTGCCTTCCAGGTTCCCTTTTAAAAATCGCTTTGCACTCTTGGGTTTAGGCTCAATTGTGGTGAGGTGTTTGGATCGGTCTGGGGCATACTCCGAGGTATTTTTCTTGGACTCGTTTGCACCATCGGTTTCCCCCTTCCCTTTTTCTTTCACCGTCATTCTATTCTCATTTTCCCCACATCATTCAATAGCTTTGTCTCTGCCTTTCCCTTCCGATGTTGAGTCTTCGCTATTAGTTACAAATACAATTCCCAGTCGAGATTTCTTGCGGGCAAGGTTGTTTGACTTGGGGGATTTCACTCGGAGCCAATCACCAAACTGGAACTTGTTGCTTCCAGCAGAGAGATCCGGGCAGAGATGATATTCATAGCCAATAATGCAACAAAAGAAACAAAACTTTGGGAGCCTCTCATACTTAGCCAAGCAAATTCAGGGTTGACCCGTTTTTATGTTCTTACCCAATACCGTACATCTCTTGAGTGGTTTGCTACAATCTAGTTCAACTCTAATCCGTATGTACTCACCGGTGCATCCTTCCTCATCCCGTAAATCTTTCGCCATGCATTTTCCAAATTTATTGCCCACAGCTTCCCCAACCTTACTATTTATGAAGCCCAAAGGAACATCATAGATACGAATCTATATCGGGAGAGGGTTGAAATCATACTCCCTTGGGATAAGCAACCTATCAAACTGTTTGATAGCAAAGAGCTCCTCATCGAAAGTCCAAGGACATCTCCCGAGTACAAAGTCATTGTCCTCAGCCCTCTTGAATTTAAACAATAACATATTTGGTCCGAGTGAAGTGGCTTCCTCCAACGGGTGTTCCTTCCAGACCGAGAAGTACACTCTAATAAGCTTCGGACCATCCACAATCCGTGGTGAGACAAGCTTCCCCACGAGCCATTTCTCTTCACCTTCAACTATTTCCAATCCCAAGTTATCTATTTCATTCGTGACAGTCAGCTCTTCCTTGGTGAATTGGAGCCCTTCTAGTTGTTTAACCAGCTCGAGAGGCATATCTTACATGGCCACGAAGAGTGCTTGATGCTCAAGCAACGAGAAAGAGAGAGACTTGACCAGGGTAAGGCTTTGGGTCAATAGCAAGTCCCCAAGGAAAGAGGCAGCCACATAAATTTTCTTTCTCCCTTTGTCCAGCCTCCAATCAATAGGGGACAAATAAAGTTTTACATTAAATGCCGAGCAGCCTTTGACTTTGTTGAAAATACAAAGGAAATCCCAATTAGGTAGATCTGCCAGCAGCCAACAAAAGTGGCCAGAGAAACAGTTTCCAAATCCAGCAAAGTCAGCACTGGCCCCACAAGCTAGGCCTGACAGCGCCGCAGAAGAACAGTGTCTTGCACCCGCAGATTCGACACTAGCCCCGCTGCCTAATCCTGATCGGGCTGCAAAAAGATTGTATCCTGAAACGGGTGATCTGGGTGAACCATTGGGGCACGCAACACTGACATCCCAACCTACCGTGTGACCCATGCTTGACTTTAGGTGGGAAAGTAATTTTTTGGAGGGACCATTTCCGCACGAGCTTATCTTCCTCCTTGGTTCATCGAATAAAACGAACCAGACCTCAAAAAATTCTATTACCACCATGCCGTCAAATTCCAGCCACCATATACCATCAAAAAGCCCATATCCCGAACACCAAGCCATACTCTTCACACCCACTTGAGGCCAGTGATCGCAGGCTTTAAGTTCCAACATACTATATTTTCCGGCAGCCATCATCACAAGTTTGATTTTCCCAGGACCATTGGAGTCAAACTTGGCCCCACTGCCTTGGCCTGACCGAGCCGCAGAGGAACAGTAACCCACACCCGAAAAGTCAGCACCAGCCCCAGGGGCAGGCCCTGGCAGTGCTACAGAGTCCCTAAGTATCTTGAAAATAGAAATAAGAAATACCTTGTGTATGGTAAAGCTGCTAAAGTCAAAAGTTGCGTGCGACAGCCCTGACAAAGGGCGGAAAGCTTAAGCTGAAGGTCAATTTCCCGCCACAAGATCATCTTCTTCGTAGACTCATCGGGGAAAAAATCCCAGTCAATGAAAAAAATTTATCGGATTTTAAACTACTCACTGGCCGATATTTGGGTAGCCTACCCTCCCAAAAGGCCCTCATTGGGTCTAATCTCTTGCTGCAACAAAGAAAACTCAGATCAGGGAAATTAAAATCCACCATGACAAGTTCTCCGGCAGTCACCGCCGCGGCAGCGGTTCTTCTGGCCTTCGTGCTGGGACAAAGGGATGGGACCGCTGGCACCCAATGGCCTTCCTCGATCACCAGGGGTGCTGAGGGCTGCCCCCTCGATGTGGGGGTCGGGGGGGTCGCGGATCACTACCCCTTAAAGAGCCAAAAAAAACATGCCCGGACTGCTCCCAGTGAATATTGAGTTGTCTGAAATGGGGACACTTTCCATCTGCGCCACCTTAGTGTCCGATCAACGCCCTGCTCACAGACCCTTGGGTGCAGGATGGACAGGCCAGTCCACCACGAGTTTGTGCCACGCCTGGACCCTATGTCGAACTCCTCTTCGACGTACACCGCCCCACCATCAGCCAGACCAGGCCCGCCATCGAGGCTGTATAAACCCCCATCGGGACCCCCTAAAGAGCAAATAAAACATACTGGAACTGCTCCCAGAGAACACTGTCGTGACTGAAAAGGAGACACTCCGACTACCTCATCGGAACACCTTGAAAACCAGCCAAGAAAACCACACCATGATCCGAACTCTTTCCCAATCTCTTGCCATTCGTCCAAGGCCCTCCCTCGGACATGAACCTGCAAAAAATAGAAGAAATGAGTACTTACCCAACACCAGAGACAACCTCCAAGGCCATGTGCTTCGTTTCAACCCTGACGGTGGAGACGACAAAGAAAACCACGATCACCATGGGGTGGCTGCAGTTCACTACCCCTAAAGAGCATCATGGATCTGCTACCAGTAAATATTATCGTGACTGAAATTGGGACAAAGCCGTCCTACCCCAAATTTCTAGAGAGAAAGGAGAAGATTTTCTCTCTCTAATCTCAATCCTAAGGTGTGCCATGTCGCACCCCGGGGGTTCCATATTTATAGGTAGCAGTCACTGAACATGTCCATTTTCATGCTTTAGTTCATTTTTTTTTAAAAAAAAAAAGAGGGATGTTCTATGGTGAGGACTTAAATTTAAGGTTAAAATGAGGCTGGCCGATTCTACACGTAGTAAGTTTGTACATAAATTCTTACGCAGCGGTTACATAAATGTTTACCGTAACTATAAAGAAAACGGTATATACATAAAGTCTTACGACGTAAGGATTTGTGTAGCAACATAAATGCTACCAAGTAACCTTTTTTTTCTTACAAAAACTATGTCAATTTGAGTAGCTGTATAAATTATTACAGAATATACACAATTGGTTACATAAAATGTAAGGAAAAATATACGTGCACAAATTCTTACTCAATATCACCCAAACCAAAAGGAGCTCAACTTATGATAAGCATTTGTATAAACACGGAAATGGCTACAAGATAACCTTTATTCTTACAAAAAATATGAGAGTTTGAGTAGCTACATAAATCATTACATAATATACATAATTTGTTACAGAAAAGATAAGCAAAAGTGTACTTACAGAAATCTTTATCCGAGACCACTCAATCCAAAAGGAGCTCAACTTATGGTAAGCATTAGTGTACACACAGAAAGAGCTACAAGATAACCTTTTTTTTCTTACAAGAAGAATGAGAATTTGAGTAATTACATAAATCTTATAAAATATACATAATTTGTTACAGAAACGATAAGCAAAAGTGTACGTACACAAATCTTTAGCCAAGATCACCCAATCCAAAAGGAGCACAACTTATAGTAAGCATTTGTGTACACACAAAAATGGTACAAGATAACCATTTTTCTTACACAAATCATGAGAGTTTGAGTAGCTACATAAATCATTACAAAATATACATAATTTGTTATAGAAAATGTAAGCAAAAGTGTACGTACACAAATCCTTACCCAAGATCACCCAATCCAAAAGGAGTACAACTTATAGTACGCATTTGTGTACACACAGAAAGGGCTAGAGGATAACATTTTTTCTTACAAAAATTATGAGAGTTTGAGTAGCTACAAAAATTAGTACATAATATACAAAATTTGTTACAGAAAAGGTAAGAAAAATTGTACTTAAACAATCCTTACCCAAGATCACCCAATCCAAAAAGAGCTCAACTTATGTAAGCATTTGTGTAGCTACAGAAAGGGCTACATGATAACCTTTTTTCTTACAAAAATTTTGAGAGTTTGAGTAGCTACAAAAATTAGTACAAAATATACAAAATTTGTTATAGAAAAGGTAAGCAAAAGTGTACGCTAACAAATCCTTACCCGAGATCACCCAATCCAAGAGGAGTTCAACTTATTGTAAGCATTTGTGTACACACAGAAAAGGCTACAAGATAACCTATTTTCTTACAAAAATTATAAGAGTTTGCGTAGTTACATAAATCATTACAGAATATACATAATTTGTTACAAAAAAGGTAAGTAAAGGTGTACGCACAAAAGTCCTTACCCGATATCACTCAATCCAAAAGGAGCTCAACTTATGGTAAGCATTTGTGTACACATAGAAAAGGTACAAGATAACCTATTTTCTTACAAAAAGATGAGAATTTGAGTAGCTACAAAAATCATTACATAATATACATAATTTGTTACAAAAAAGGTAAGCAAAAGTGTACGTACACAAATCCTTACCAGAGATCACCCAATCCAAAATGAGCTCAACTTATGGTAAGCATGTGTACACACAGAAAGGGCTACAAGATAACTTTTTTTCTTACAAAAAGGATGAAAATTTGAGTAGCTACATAAATTAGTACATAATATACATAATTTGTTACAGAAAAGGTAAGCAAAAGTGCACGTACACAAATCCTTACCCGAGATCACCCAATCCAAGAGGAGCTCAACTTATGGTAAGCATTTGTGTACACACAGAAAGGGTTACAAGATAACATTTTTTCTTTAAAAAATGATGATAGTTTGAGTAGCTACATAAATCATTACATAATATACATAAATTGTTACAGAAAATGTAAGCAAAGGTGCACGTACAAAAATCCTTACCCGAGATCACCCAAACCAAAAGGAGTTTAACTTATGGTAAACATTTGTGTACACACAGAAAGGGCTACAAGATAACATTTTTCTTACAAAAATTATGAGAGTTTGAGTAGCTGCATAAATTATTACAGATTATACCTAATTTGTTACAAAAAAGTAAGTAAAATTGTGCGTACACAAATCCTTACCCGAGATCACTCAATCCAAAAGTGTATGTACATAAGTTTTTAAGGGTCTCGAAACCACTCTAATATGATTTTGAAACCTGCTTAGGAGTGCCGTTTTTGGTCAGGTGATTGCGAAACCACCCCGTTGGTACCGAAACCGTTATGATGGTTTCGAAACTATCCTGTGAGCATTTGTGTAGCCACACATAACATTTTACGTTTTAGTCTAAAAAGTTGTCCTATGTACATAATTTATTAAGCCCAACATAACATTTTAGGTTCCAACCTAAAAAGTTACTCAATCCATCCTAAAAGGTTACTTATTAGGTAAGAAAATTGGTTACAATCTAAAATATTACATGAATTTCTCAAATGAAAAAAAAAACTTTACATTGATGATAACTTTTTACATTTTAGCCTAAATAATTATCTTATATGCATGATTTTTAAGCCCAACGTAATTGTTGTATATGGGGTACAAATTCCATTTACAACTTATAATGTTACTAGAGTTTCTCAATTAAATAAAACTTACCAACTTACCATCTAATGTTATCGGATTTACATTATTTAGTATAGGCTAATTTTGCTACGTTGTATTGTTTTTTGGTCATTTTATTCCATTTTTAATGGTAAATCAAAATTTAGTTAATTTGAAATCTTTAATGTTCCATTTTAGACATATATATACACACATGAATATGTATATAAAATATGATTTTGTTACAACCTATGGGGGCTAATTACAAAAAGATCCATTTTATCAATTAAAGAAAAAATGTCTCAAATTTTCTTCATGTATTTAGGGAATTGTACTCTCATACTTGTATCTGAATATGTGATAGGCACAAACAAATATTTTCGTAGAAAATAAGGAATCGATGTAACATAGGTTAAAGTAACAAATAAAACAACACAAATTTCGTCATATGATCAAAATGACTAATGAAAAGTCTCAAAGTAAGATAGCAAATCAGACTATAAACATCCATTGAAGTAGACAAACTAAGTAGATGTGTCCCTATGTTGAAGGAACTTTTCAATGTTGTCTTGCGACATGAAATAACAGGAAATATGGACCGGTGCAAGATGACATCGAAACTATACAATTTCGTTAGGCATCACGAGCCATAAATAGTACGCATATAATAATATGCTAGACACGAGTTCAAAAGAATGATGTTAGTTGTTGCAAACTTCCATTCATTAAAAAAGTATACATTATAAGGCTTAGATGTTCTACATGCATGAGAACTGTGAAGATGCCAACTAAACAAAGGGAAAATTGCAAAAGTTGAAGGGTGTAAAACCAACAGATAACCAAAGAAGTTTATTCATTTTACCATTGTGAAGGACAATAGATGATGATGTAAAATCAACAGATATTCCTTAAATAAATTTAATTGTGAGCACTCAGTTAATGATGAACAATGAAATTAACCTACCAATCATTAGTGTCGATTGAAATTAAGAATCTTTCATGAGGGTGTAATTGATAGTTAATTTGATCATATGAAATAACTTGTGAAGCCAAAAGATGAAGGGGATAAACATATAGCAGATCAAGCATCTCACTATTACGAATCTGCTCTTCAACCTACAAATAACATCTTAAGGTTTTAAAACTTTAAATGGTTGTCCCATGAAAAATGTTATTTCTACGCTAGATCCTTAAGATCTGAAGCAAATAGAGCATAATGGTATGAATAAATCCTGAAGGGGGCAATACAAATTCCACTTTAGACCAACTAAATAAACAACTCATACTGAAGACATGCAGCATATTTAAAACTATTTGTTAGGTAGTTATACTAGACATGTATATAATTCAGAAGTTTTGTTCAATATATAAAGAACAAGTCAACTCATAAAAGATCTGATAGAATAACTAAGAGGATAGGCGGGGTCTGTTTAGCAAAATAACATAAAAATAACCTTTACTATGCCCTACTGCAGTACATCAGATACATGTTCCTTTTTTTCTGATTAAGTATAAAGCAAGTGAAAAGTGGAAACCTCTTCCAATCTTACCAAGAGCAATTTGCATCTTATCAGTCAGATACAAGCATGACTTCGAGACCCTATCAGCAAAAGCATCCAATATGTCTTCTAGCCTCCTGAGAAAGATCAAATGCATGCATTTATCGGCATGTTTTGTAGGCAAGTACACAAACTCTGTACAATTAAACAAAAACCCTCTTTATATGCCTAAGCACTTGGATCAAATGAAAGGTGTATATAGTATACAAGTTTTTTGACTTTCAATTAAGACTAGCTTCACAGTGCATTTTGTACTTTGTGGATCGTAAAAATAAAAAACAAATGCAAAATCTGTTTGAAGCATGAAGTGGGTCATATCTTATACTCCTATAATTAACAACTCAAAAATCACGAACAACATTATTGAAACTTCGTACATACAATCAAAATCCTAAAAGAAGTTTCAATACAACAATTTATTTTTCAAAAACGAACCTAAATCAAACACCAGGTCCAAAAATTTTTTGATCGACAAAACATTATTTTTATTAATAAAATTTAGTCATAACCTTCTTATGAGCCTCATTAACAAACTCCTTAACCTAAATGGAGGAAAAGAGTAATATATAAGAAGGTATAAAACAACCAGGAAAGCTACAAAGTTAATAGGGCACACTGCAAAAAAAAAAAAACACCTTCCCACACTATAACCTAAACTATACAACCTGCCATTCAATGACAGCCATTGCTCCCCTAAGCCTATTACAAACTGCCTCACCAATATGCCTAACCAAATAAAAAGTACAAGCCTATACAAACAGAAACGCATAAGTTGGACATACCAAGCTGCAGCTTCTTACTCTTCAACACCCAAAGCTAATCAACTAAAGCAATTTTTTTCCTACTGTTCCATCAGCTAGCACCTTACCATACAAACCCCACGCTTATCACTATCACCAACTATAGAACAGTAAACCTTGTCTGAACCAGAAAAACAATCACCAGACTTCAATAGACTCCACCTCGCACCATCTTCCGCTCTAAGATTACTTTAAGAAAAAACACTCAATAAAACTTTATCAGAATCAAAGTAACGACAACACCAAAAAAAAAAATAAAACATCTCAACAAAGAACCTCAATTTCAAGTTAAACTAAGCTCAGACCCCGAACCAATATAGATTGCGGAAAACCAGAAACACACTCCATTTATTTAAGATCAAAGTATACTGCAGGGAACCCGAACCAACTTTCAAATAATATAGCACCACTCTAAACCCTTCTAATTGAACATTCGACAGCTCCTAATGAGACTTCAAGGAAACACAACACGTTCCCAGCAACTCAGTCCCCCCAACCCCCAACAACCCTTTATAATCAATCTAATTAAAAACCAGAAAAAGGAAAATCCATACAAAAGATCGACCAAGAAAAAAATCTGTAACATACCCATTTCACCAAAAAAAATATTATCATCAAAAACGAAATGAAATCGATCATTCTAATTTCTTTCTTTTTTACAGCCAAAAAAATTAAACTAAACCCAAACAAATTTTGAATAAAGAGATTAAGAATATGAGATAGAACAAGATTGAAGAGATTTGAGAAAGATTTACCTTAGGGCTTTACGCACAAAAATATGAAAAAGTCAATCTCGATCTCTCTTTCTCTATTTCCGCCAGTTTTAGTCCGAAAGAGACGTCGTAATTTCAGCTTCAGCTTGCTTCTTCTTCGTCCACGGCCTAAGGAATATCTCTTCTTCGTCCTCTTTGTCTAAGATTTACGTTTTCCTCAAATCTCTCATAACCTATTTGTTTCATTTTCTTTTACCCTTTTTCTATTCTTAACCTCATTTTTTATTTCTTTTTTCATCTAACGGTGTTTATCCTTTCCTTTTAACAAAACTCACATTTAACCGCTATTCATTAGCCTTATTTTAACATGTTTTATTTTAGACACTCCCGTAAAAAAGAAATAAAAACAAATAAAAAATTTACCAACTTTATGGATATAATGATTACTGTTTTTAGAGAAATCTTAATTCAATCATTCTTTTGCCATTTGGTGCCTTTATCCTCGTGGAATTTTAATCTTTTTCTGGTTAGAGACGGAGTCAAAATTTTATTTAAGAAATATTATTTTTTAAATAATATTTAAAAAGGGTTAATTTTTTAAAAGAGTATCAATTTATATATAAAGGGTGTTAATTATATATATTTTAAATTTTTATATATAAATTATATAAAAAAACAAAATTTTCCAAAAAATTTGAAGTGTGACACGCCCCACCTATGCACGTGGCTCTCCTGCTTACATCAGTGTATTTTGCAATGGAACTGGTAGTTTTTCAATACCAATTATTTTCTTTGTTTATTTAAGGTTAAATTACATCACATGTTATTCTATTATGAGAAGTTTATAATTGAGTCATCATATTTAAAAAAGTTATAATTAAATCGTTCAATTAATGGATTATAACAATCAGATCATTGTGCAGTTAAATCTAAACTGAAAACATTTTTTAGAGCAGGGGATCCATTTGACGATTAAAATAATGGAGAGGTTGTCATTAGTGAGAATTTATCTCGAGATGGAGGCAACCTGACAATGGACAATGTAGATCAGCGTTTAATATGTTAGAAAGCTTTGGGATGATGTTGTAGTTTTTCAAAGAGATTCTCAAGAATTTAATCTGATGAATCAAATGAAGAAAAAAAAAGTTAATTTTCTGGTAGAATTTGGGATCCATCGGCTCCTGTAGACGACAGTCGACAGTGACACTGACAATTCGATTGTAATTTTTTGGAATACAACAATCTAATTGTAACTTACTAATAATAGAATGGTATGTGATACAATTTTACCCATAAAATTATGTAGATGACGTGGACTTTGCATGAATGAAATAGTACACATTAGTTTGAGATTTAACGATAGAGTAAGCTATTGAGTGACATACTTATAACTTTAAAAGTGCGTATTTAATTAAGTTTAGCTTTGAATATGTTAATACTCTTACATGCATGACAAATATGCAGACTTTATATTCGAATGAGGAGCAGCAAGTGATGCTCAAAAAGAAAGAAAAAAGTAATAGCGTCACTGCCTTCATACATGGCTGTTTCAAAGGATGGGCACAGGTCGGGTTTTGGCCCACGTGAATCTGACCTAAAAATAAATATCTTAAAACCGAATTTGATCCGACTCAATTTTTTAAAAAAATTCGACCCAAAAATAAACACTCTAAACCTAACTCTGACCCAACCCGATTTATAGAAAAAATATTAATTTTAGGGACCTAATTGTAAAACAAAATAATTTTATGGGACTTAATTGAAAAAATAATAATTTTAAGGACTAAATTATAAATAAAATTTAATTTTAAGGACCTAATTATAAAAAATATAAAAAGAAGTATTATTACAAATACCCTTAAAAAATTTAAGGAAAAATTACATTTTTAGTCTCAGGTCAGGTCAAGTCAAATATTTTCACCTGAACCCGAACCCAACCCAACCCGACCCGAATTCACCCTTCATAAAAACTCGACCTTTTCTATTAAAAATCCTACCCGATCAAGTCGGGTCGGGTCAGAACCCAATCGGATAGGGTAAAATGCCCATCCCTAAACTTTCATCCATGAACCATAATCCTCCGCAAGCAGCAGAAATCAATTTGTGCACAATTTAAATAGTTTACATGGTCATTTGACGGAGGAATTCTGTAAGCTTTCACAGTTTACATGGTTATTTGACGAAGTTATCAAGTTCAGCATGTTTGTCGGGATGACAATTAGGTTACGAATGCTCTCGCACGGTTTACCACGTTTGATAGTTGCTGCTGAGTTTTTCACCGAGCCGCCTGCTTCCCTTATTCCTTTGCTTAATAAGAATTTGGTTTTGCAGTTTTTGTGTTCTTGTTTGTTTACTTTATGTTTTTTTAGTGTTTTTTCATGTATTTTTTTCCTCCATTTAAGTTAAGGAAATTTTTAATGATGCATGAGTTAACGCTCTCATGAATGGTTTTCTCTATGAAATTATACTTTTTACCCAAAAAAAATAGTTTATGATTCAAAATTTTAAAAATTGTGATTATTTAAACCGATCCAAAGACTTTTTATTTAATTTATAATTAATTTGACCATCATTGTTGCTACCGTCAATGGCTCATGAGGCATATTAGTTGGGCATTGACACCATACCAAAAATCAGCATTTCTCTCCCTCTGAATATTCCAGCACATGCTTCGACGAACATCTTTCCAAATGTCGCTCAAACCCCTCCACAGTCTTGAACAATTTTAGTGTCGTATTGAAACGCCCCATTTATATTTAGCTTTAATGACAGACCCAAAGTTTATCAGCATCAAATACCAGTTGAAAACCAATCTTCAACAGAAATGCTTTGTTTTGTGTACCCAAATTCTTAAGTTCTAATCCAAGCATTGCATCATTTCCCATCTGACTATTGAAACCCGGACTTATCAACTTGTTCACCGCACAAAGCCGCGTAATGATTCTCCTTGGACTCGCATATTCTAACGGCGTAATGATCATGACAAGGTTTAGTGGGTAAAATAAAATCTTCTTTGCCTGGATTATACAATATCTGTGAAGCTATTGAAATCCACATGAAAAATAAAATCCTGTTCGAGATGGATCATACAATATATGTGAAGCTATTGTTCTATCCCTGCTATTTACACCATTCAAACATAAAAAAATTACCAGGAAATAAACATGAAATGGAAGCTGAATTATACCTTGTTTTGAATTTAACTTGGATAAAAAAACCCACTGCTAACTGGATAGTCCATGGCAATGGGCAACGTTTGACCACTTCTCCTGCTTATTTTTCCCACTTCAAACAAATATAAGCAACAATTCTTACACAAATTAAAAAAAAAAAAACATTTATGAAACATTGACCTCCACGGCTTGGGACATCACAGTTCAAACTACAACCTACACCTTATGAAGCGAAGCATTTTCTATGAACATATTATTAACATCCTCTCTCTTTTAAGTTTCCTTGTATATACAGAGACTACAACTGAGAATGATGCTACACAGTACAGGCAGTACTAATGGAAAGATGACATTTTCAAAGAACCAAACCTCAGATGAAACGTGCAGCAATTGCCTGCTCCATACGAAGTGAAACATCACTTGTATGATTTGAGAACATCTTGTCATTTCTCCTCAAACTCAACATCGATGATTTCAGGCTCCGACTTCCTTGAATTGGAACCCCTGCCATCTCTGCAAAAGAAGTCTCCTTTGGGTTGCCATACAATGTTTCCACAGCTCACACATCGTATTATTTGGTTTTTATAGCCAACAAACTCTCTCTTACAAGCTGGACAAGCACCCTGTCCAGTTTTTAACATGGGAAAGGCCGATAAGCCATTTAATATAATGTTGTACCGCTAAATTAAAATTTTAAAAAGGCAATACATGGATTTCAAAACATAAACACGGCCCAAGTTTATTAAGTTAATGCTACATTCTACTAAACTAAGTTAACTACCACAATCTTATTCCCTAAAAGCCCCACATA
Organism: Hibiscus mutabilis; assembly: GCA_019671005.1. Taxonomy (NCBI): domain Eukaryota; kingdom Viridiplantae; phylum Streptophyta; class Magnoliopsida; order Malvales; family Malvaceae; genus Hibiscus; species Hibiscus mutabilis. The sequence continues at coordinate 39,468,448 of CM033751.1, read as the reverse complement.
ATCTAGATAAATGCATTCAGAAACTTGAAAAACATTCAAGAACTGGTCAATCTTATCCACAGAAACGAAACCAAAAGAATAGGACACCAAGCAAAGTTTTATAAAGAAACTTGTTTAATAAAAGGTTTAAACAGCTTAAAATCAAGTGTAAAAGAGTGGCTAATTACCTTCTACATTTTCTGTTTTCATATTACTCCTCCACAGAAACCATCTAGCAATAATATATGTTATTAGAAGAAAGGTCTTCCTACAAACTAATGACTTAAGGATGTGCTTAACTATTATATTTTATCAATATTAGAACCAATCCACCATTATTATATCAAGTATGCCATTTAAAATTATACTAAATTCTAGGTTTTTCTAAATTGTAGTTTATAATTCATAGTTCTCAAGAAGACGGAAAGAGAAGTTAGAAGTTATGACCATTCATCAGCACCATTCTGCACCTAAATGACCACATTAAAGCAGATTAAACCGTAGTTATAATAATGGCAAGTATCTTATGCATGTATCAAGATACTAACATAGTAGTGCACAAGAATCACATGCAGAAGAAGACTTTAATTTTGATCCTACAGTGCCACATGTTATGAAAGAACTTACCTCGAGTCACCTTTTACATGTAAAAAACTAGTACAAACTAAACAAATAAAATCATGTTAGGAAAAAGATGAACACATGTTAGACAAGTCAGCCCTCTTATACAGCATTACATGTGCCATCTTACAGAAATAAGTGATACCTTAATAACAAGATTATTAGCAACAGCTCCAATGAGAAGAGGTCCAGCAAACGGCAATATCCATGTGGCAAATATCAAGCATTGAAACAGCCAACCAGATAATGCAAACCAAAGGAAGAAAATTGTCTGCAAACAGATAAAAGAACTTCTATTATCCTGAAATAGGCTACGCAAATGATCTATACCCAAGCAAAAATGTATTTAGATTCTACCACTGCCCACAAAATATATATATAAATATATATATATATATATATATATATATATATATATATATATCCAAAGGATTTTGACTAATTTTTCCTCAACTGAAGAAAAACACCTTGGAAAGATTAAATTCCAACCCAAAAGATATTGATGAATGAGAGTCATAAGAAATGCGCCTAGAGCCAATTACTTTATTATAAGGCCACTACAGCAACTGATAGAGAGCTGATATGAAATGCAAGATCACACAACAGTCACCCTTAAATGTAAGCTCAATATATAGATCGATTGAGAATAACACGCCTATCACATGAACTCCCAAAATGAAAGAAACAAACAACTTTGGCATATGAAATTTTTAATCAAAGCCAACTTGAAATAGGTGTTGAAGCTCAACTCGGATGCAGACAGTTACAAACACCAAAGACTACTGATGTCAAATATCTACTACCTATCATATGTGAATTTGCCTTCCTCTTTAATTTGTTACAGACAAGATATTGGATATTTGCAAATTAACTATAGGTCTCAAGAGTTTTGAACTTCACCAATTACTTAACAACCCCCACTTGCAGCAACCTGTGTGAATAACTTCTTTCACAATATAATCATCTTTAAACCAGATAAACAGAAGAGAGAGGGAACACGGGATTCATGAACAGAAGTTATTTTCGGCATCTATGTTACTAGGACTCCAGTGTGCATGTCAGAGACTGGCATGTGTCTCACACTGATACAGTCAGATTTTAAATGTTTTGCATGTATTTAGAGGATTCTTGAAGGTTACATGCTCGTATCTATGTATTTCAAGAAAAATTATGAGTCCAAGCAACATAGCTTAGAATATGTGTGTGTGTGTATATATATATATAAAGCATTCGCAATTTTGTCTAACAGATACTTTTCCAGCTTACTCTTCAGCTTTGCTTTGCTTTGCTTTCTTTTAAATGCAAATCGAGCATTTGAAAGTCTAAATAGCAATATTCTTGAAAACCTAAAATTTTAAGATACAACTTTCATAGATAGTAAAATGCACGAGTTTACTTTTAAATCAAACAATATTCTTTGAATTAATCTTTGCGTCATAGAAATTTAAGTATTTAAATTTTAATCAATTAGAACATTTTGCAATTAACTTCTTTTGCTTTATGACAAATTTTATTTCCAGAATAGCAATGAAAGTAAGTAATTTATACTAATGTTACTTACAGAAAAACTTCTTCCCAATGGAGTATCCAAAAAATCATTCAGCTGCCTCCTGTACTGCACAACCATATCAATAAAACCCCAAAATTTTAGTAAGAAAATAAGTTCCAAATCTGGGGGGAAAAACATAAAAAGCACCAACCCTAGGCCAATTTCTACTAAAATCCATAGAAAAACAGCGCCAACGGTTTCCAATCTCGAACTCCCGATCAATCTCACGAGCGCGGTCCGTAGCCGATTGGACGGCGGAGGAGAGTCGGCGGGAAACGGAGTACTGGCGGTCCAAGCGTTCAGCAGTCTTTTTAGCTTCGAAGACGAATTGCTCGAAGCCATCGTTGGCGGTTCGCCAGGCGTCCTTCCAGGCCTCACCGGAGGTCATGCGACGAGCGAAGGTGTCGAAGTCGCTCCGCCTGAAGGATTGGACTAAAAAGGATCGCCGACTCTGAGGGAGGCGAGGTCGCGGGTGAAGCTTTATTGCGTGCCATGCCGTAGATGGCAGAGAGGTGGCCATAACCAAGATTCTGAAGGGATGGGCTTTCAGTTTTTCTCATTTTCCATTTCTTTTTAAGTTGGACCATAACTCAAAATTATTTAGGGTAAATTACACCAATAGTCACCGTTTTGTTTTCCATTTTATCACCAAACTAATTGTTTTGATAAAATCGTCACTACCATTTTATGTTTTTCTATTTTGATCACTGATCGCTAAGTATTAATAAATATGGTAACATCGCATGGTATAATAAAAATTTTAGTCCCAAAAATATACATTTTATCAAATTGGTCCTCGTTTTTTAGAGTAACTTATTTTTAACTTTTTTTATAGTTTGGTCATCTTACTTTCACTTCCCTTAAAAAAAACAACCATCTGCTTCACTTAGAAAGCATCACGATTAATACAACTATGGATCATGTATTAATGTTGATATATCTGAACACGGCGGCTGAAATTCCAGAAGATAAAGTGAGAGGACCAAATTATATAAAAAAAAATTAAACTCTAAAAGTGATGACCAAATTGATTAAATGTATATGTTTCGAGATTAAATTGTTATTATACCATACAATATCACTATCTTCGTTAAAACTTAATGGAAACTTAACGGTTAGTGACCAAAATAGAAAGCACAAGTAATGTTAATGACGTTTTGCCAAAATATTTAGTTCGATGATCAAAGTAGAAAAAATAGTTCGATGACTACTAGTGTAATTTATTAGTTTATCTATTTAAAACGGTCTAAGTCTAGGGATTAATAATAAAATAATATTTTTTTAGTCGAAAGAACAATATTATCATCAATTTAATTTTTAAAAATTTTATGCTCAAAAAATATTGGATAAACTACGTATTTGGTACTCTATCTATTTCGTGTTTTTGTGTTGATCATTCAACTATTATTATTAGAAAAAATATATATATGATGTTACGTTTCTTTTCTATTTTGGTACTCTGTTGTAAAATTTAATCGTTGACTTCAATGAAATGGTTAAGTGACATGGTATAATAATAATTTTAGTCCTCAAAACTTACACATTATATGGAATTGGTCATAATTCAATAAATTTTCGATATTTAAAAATCTTATCAATTTGGTCCTTATTTTAATTTGAAATAATTTAATAAATTATTAATAATTTAATACTATTTAATGTTTTAATAAAATATTAATATTTTAAAAATAATTTAATAATAATTTCAAATTGGCTAAAGGGCTTATTTTGCCCCCGAGTTCGACCTCAATTAGCAATGTTGCCCCTCGCACGAAAACGCGTCAATTAGGTCCTCCAGTTCACACATTGAAGCAAATTAGCCCCTTGACTGACGGAACCGTTAAACTGGTTGTTACTCCGTTAGCGCGTCAGCCGTCTGCACCACATGGCATGCCACGTCAGCGTTGAAAAGTCAAAATGTTGACGTGGCAAAAAATAAAAAAAATAAAAAATAATTTTAATCTTATTTTTCATTTTTATTTTTATATTAAATTTTAACCGATCAGATAACGACACATGGCATCATCTGATTGGTTTTAAAGTTAAGAGTTAAAATAACTCTTGAAAATGGGGCAAGGGAATCGAAGCTGGGTCTTAGTGGAAAAACACTTGGTGCTTTACCACCAAACCAACCTATTAACCTTGTCAATAAACACCAAATATAGTATATAACCTCATCCAACTTGCATGCTTGCTTCTTATTCTTCATTGCCTTTGAAAATTCTGCAAAAAAACTGGAAAACGATTCTTTTACCTGATGTTTTCGTTACCACCAAATTCTTCATAACCACCAAATGATATAAACAAAATTTGATCAAACTGATCGCCGGATGTTTTCGTTTCCGATTGTTTATCCTTGCAAAGCAGTTTCTTCAATGACCCTTCCCCATTCCTTGATCATTCTTTCTCAAACTGATCATTCTTTCTCAAACTGATCATTCTTCATTACCACCAAATGATACAGACAAAACTTGGTGCTTTCTTTCTTTCTTCAAACAGATGAAATTTAATTAATACTAAAAACAGATATACCACCCATATGTAGATAGCTGATATCAAACATTTTCAGATTTCATGACATAAAATTACAAGAAATGGAACCTTGATCCCAATCTGCAACTTGTATTATTTTTTTGTATTAGTTGACTCATTTGTTTAGGTGAGGGAAACATGCATAGATGTTGGATTTAGGTGCTTGGCTACAACATGTTCCCTGCACTTCACCTACGATGTGGTGCATATGAATGTCTGCATGCAAACCTTGCACGGCAACCACCATTACTTCACGGTTACCATACAAGGACCACAAATCTTTACATTAAGCTTTTACCGCTTTCATATTCAGCTCCATAGAAAAAACTGTATAAATAATAATAGACTCTGAATCCACTGTCTCCACCATGATTATATTAGCTAACCCCCAAACACCCAAGTTGGATGGGTTTCCTTCTCAAATATTCCATGGGCTTTGAACAGACTTCCATTTAACTAACGCAAAAAAAAAGTTGTAACATGGAGGTGCAGGAAATCGAATCTCGTGCCTCTCGCATGTAAAGTCTACCATATGAGCTATACCCCCATCGTCTGACATTAGTATTATAGATAAGTTTAAACAAGTGATTATAAAACAGTAAAAAGTGAAGTGCATGGGGCAGTTGGTTGGCGAAAAACAAGTGCTAAAGAGGTTCCAATTGCGTACTCTAAAAACGTGCCTCTATGGCTCGCATTCTAGCACAATCGTTTCCCAGTTTTTTTTTGCAGAATTTTCAAAGGTAACGAAGAAGAAGAAGCAAGCATGCAAGTTGGATGAGGTTATATACTACATTTGGTGTTTATTAAAAAGGTTAAGAGGTTAGTTTGGTGGTAAAGAACCAAGTTTTTCTCCATTAAGACTCAGGTTCGATTCCCATGCCCCCATATCAAGAGTTATTTAGTTATTTTAACTCTCTTAACTTTAAAACCAATCAGATGATGCCATGTGTCATTATCTGATCGGTTAAATTTAATATAAAAATAAATATGAAAAATAAGATTAAAAAATATATTTTTTTATTTTTTGCCACGTCAGCATTTTGCCTTTTCAACGCTGATGTGGCATGCCATGTGGCGCAGACGGCTGACACGTTAAAGGAGTAACGGCTAGTTTAACGGTTTCGTCAGTCAAGGGGCTAATTTGCTTTAATGTGTAAACTGAAGGACCTAATTGAACGCATTTTCACGCGATGGGCAACATTGCTAATTGGGGTCGAACTCAGGGGCAAAATAAGCCCTTTAGCTTTCAAATTTAAATGGAAAGCAAATTGATAAGGTTTTGGGGTAAACTACACTGGTAGTCACCAAACTTTTAGGGCGCTTTCATTACGGTCGCCGAACTTTTAAAACTTTTATTACGGTCACTCAACTTTTATATCGCTTCATTGCCGTTAAAAAACGCTGTCATGGCATGTTATATCTTCATTTTCTCACTTTTACTTCATCTTCTCTCTCTTTCCTCCATGGATATAATTTTTCTTTGAGATGAAGAGAAGATCACCACTGTTGCTGCACAGTGTTGGTTCCCTTTGAATAGAAATATAGAACACATTTGGGAGGTTTTCTATGGAACTCAAGAGCTGGTTATTGTGGCCATCCACAAGTGCCTTGCAACCGGGTTATAGCAAGGAACAAGCACAACAAATCCACCATCATCTTCAAAACCAGGATTGTGGGGTTCTTCCCACCCAATGAACCATTCTGATTCATATCCAAACAAATGCAGATCGTCTAATGATGGAACCACCACAACAAATTCAACCGATCAAATTAGTATTTTTCTAACAACACAGCTTCTTAAGTATTTTTGGAATCCAATATTTTTTTAAATCATACTTAAAGTCAAAAAACTTCTAATTTGAGCTCAAGCAAATTGGCTTCTCTTTAGTTTTTTTCTTAACCAACCAAATTTAACCGATCAAATGAGTATTTCTAACAACACAGCTTCTTAAGTATGTTGAGATCTCTTGTAGGTGAAGCTGGTGACTTAAGTATTATCGGCGGTTAGATTTTAATACTTCAAGCAAAAACAAAAGAAATGTCCTGAGATGAAATGCCCTATTTTTACCTTTTTATATCCATGGAGGAAAGAGAAAAGAGAGAGAAAAAGAGAAAAAAATGAAGAAATAGCGTGCCGCGTCAGCGACTTTAACGGCATGACTGTAATAAAAGTGGTATAAAAGTCGGGTAACCGTAATAAAAGTTTTAAAAGTTAGGTGACCATAATGAAAACACCCTAAAAGTTCGGTGACTACCAGTATAGTTTACCCTTTTAAATATTGATAATTTATTAAATTATTTCAAATTAAGACTAATTTGAGAGAATGTGTAAGTTTTAGACTAAAATTGTTATTATACAACATCACATTACAATTTTCGTTAAGTTAACAATCAAACTTAACAATGGGGTACCAAAATAGAAAAGAACTGTAACGTTAGGTACGATTTTAACAAAAATAATAGTTGGAGGATCAAAACAGAATTACGGACAAAGGTGGGTACGAAATAAATAGTTTTTCCCCAAAAAAAATTTTTTTTTATGAAAAAACTTTGGTCATGGCCCATTGGGGGTGTTCATTCAAACCCGAACTGATATATCGTACTAAAAACTAAAAATAGACTAAATGGTATGTAACCGTATCGATAAAATTTAGCTAAAATGATACGGTAATCGTACCAATAAAATTGGCAGTTAAACAGGAAGGATATAGTTATGATTTTTTATTCAACGGTTAACCTGAAAATTGATTAAAAAAAATTAAAATTTAATTTTATAATGAAATAAAGTCGTCATTATCAAGTATGAGTGTGTGACAAATATTAATCGCACAAAATTAAATCCATTACACAAAATTAGTTTTGTCATGTTCCTTACATTTATCGTATATACTGATTATTAGTGAAGTTGCAATGTATTTTAATTAGTTCAATAAAGTTGCATAAACTTTAAAAATTTAATTTTATCAATTTTTTGAAAATTTAATTAGTATATGTGTTTTATTCAATTTGCACCGTATTTTAATTTTCCTAAATTTTCAATTGTTTTAACTTTGAAGATTTTTTATTATAGATATAGAAGACTTTATTTTAATTTTTTATTGATATTCTTAAGCTATTAAAATTAGTAGTACTAAATAGATATATTATTTATTATATAGATGTAAAACAGGTCATGGTTAACCAAGTAACCATACCGAATAAATCGATTAACCGTTTATGCGGTAATCGATTAAAACGGGACAAACGATTCACAAAAATGTCAAATTAAAACTTTCAATAATCATATCGACAAACTGTTTCGATATGGTTAACCTAGAGCCGTCTCAACTATTTTTGGGCCTTGAGCGAAAACTCAAAAATAGACTCCTATAGAATGAAAATATGTTTCATTACTTTGAACACTTAAATTAATATTTTGTTAATAAACCATAAAAACATGAGTAAAATTCATTAAACACATTGTTTTCATTGTTTTGTTAATAAAACACCATAAATACAACTAAAAAGAGAGACAAATACTGACTTATTAGGTTAACCGCCCGTAAACAAACTCATGCTGCTCTTTCCAAATGTCATTAGGTTAACCGCCCGTAAACAAACTTACTCATTAATTCTTAGCTAGTTCTGTCGTTAACCAGTGTAAGTAAACCAAACAAAATTATTGGATTAATAGCAAAATTATTATTTCATCATTCGATTTTAAAAACTACCTGTTTGAACTCGTGGAGTGATCCCAGTAATAAATGATGATGTACTTCATTCAGGTGATCCGAATTCGAGCACTATGTATGCACGGTGTGTGTTATTAAAGGGCTAAAAAATTGAACATGTCTATATTATAATCACACTAGCGTATTAAAAAAGCTAATTGTTTAAATTATTGCACCATTAACTTAAAACCGTTAATTGTTTTAGGCCATGGCCCATTAATTCTTGGCTAGTTCCGCCCATTAACTTATTAGGGGTGAGTAAAATTCAACTTGACTCAAAAAAAATAATTTTTTATTTCGAGTAAATTTTAAGTTTGAGTCAAGTTCGTATGTAACTTCAATTCACTAATTAACTGTAACAAAGCTTTTATGCAGTGGTAAGCCACTCATTTGACACCCTTCCCCCTCCTTATAGGTTGTGGGCTCAATACCTATTAGGAACACATTTCTCCTCACCCTACGGTAGGTAGGAAATGCTATTTGTTGTCCTTAAATTTGTATTTTATTCAATTTAGTCATTCAATTATTATTTTTTGTAAATTCCTTCTTCTCAATAATTCATTGACTCCTTTATATTTTCATCAACACTATATCATTAAACCGATTCTTTAAAAATAACATTATAAATATATTTTATAATTTTAGATGAGATTTATTTTATTAAATAATATTACAAATCTTACTCACACATGTGAAAAAGAATACGAAGAAATATATAGTATTTATATATTATATGATTAGAAAAAGTCATTTAGATTGCGATCAATCTGTAACATAATATTATAAAATAATTACAATTAAATTTGTACATAAACTCGACAACTTGACTTGACTTAACTCAAATTTCATAAACTTAACTAGAAACGAAAAAATTTCGAATAAAGTTTGAGTCATAAAATAAGACTCGTCGACACTAGCTCAAAATTTTTCGACCTAGATCGAATCGATTGAGTGCTCACCCCTACTTTGAGGATTGATGATGCGACTGCTAAATAATTAGAAACTGTTATGATTTGAGTAGAAATGAAGAAAGGATTTCGGGAATTAGAGAGACAACTGAGAGAAAAAGGAAGTTGTATTTTCATTCATTCATTCGATAAGATAGCAAAGTTTTACAACGTTCCCCCTATTTAGCTAGATTACACAGTACATGAACTAATTATTTTTGAATACCTGTGCAGGTAAGGACAGCTCAATAACCATCTTGCCTCATCAGCTCATTCATGCTCACATTTCTCACTTGTCTTTCATGGATGCTCTTCAATTGGGTTGGCTGTTGATTGTCCCTCATTAATTGAAACGATATCATTTTTGTATGCATCTTGTATAATGGTTTCAATTTTCAAACTTTCATCATTTTCAGATTTTCCCTCCTCCTTCGAATTTTCCCCAATTTCAGATTTCTCTCCGTTCTCCCTTACTTCTTCCTCGACGGCCATGACCCCCTCCTCTACTCGATTCTTGTCCTTAAGGATCGAAATCGAGAATTTGGGACTGTCAGATTATGTCTTTTATCCATTCTCTTGTCCAACACGATTGCAAGATATACTTTCATCTATCCATCTTCACTTACATCCGAAAGAGTCATTGAGGTAACTCGCTTGTCTCTAATCTTCTTCTTGAGAAGGCTCACATGAAATACTGGGTGTGTTTTAGCAGAAGGAGGCAATTCCAATTGATAAGCCATTAACCTTATTTTCTTCTAAAATTTATAGGGGTCGTAGAATCTCGTTGCTAGCTTCACATTTCTCCTGAGGGCAACTGAAGATTGTCTGTAAGGCTGAAGCTTCAAGTATACTGCTCTCACATTAAATTCTCTTTCACTGCGATGTCTATCTGTAAACTGTTTCATTCGATTTCTTGCCTTGTGTAATTGTTCTTTAAGTAAACTATTGAGTTGTTTTCTGTGTTGTAAAATGTCTTGTACACTGTCTACTAGGGTGTTGATATCAAGGTCTAACATCGGAGGCTTGTATCCATACAAAGCCTCGAAAGGTGTAAGTCCCAGAGCTGTGTGATGGTTGGTATTATGCCACCATTCTGCTTGAGACAACCACTTGACCCAGTCTGCAAGCTTTATGAAGCACATGCTTCTGAGGTACTGTTCTAAGCACTGATTCAATCTTTCAGTCTGCCCATCTGTCTCTGGATGATAAGCAGTGCTGAACAATATTGAAGTCCCTAGCTGTTTCATCAATTCTTTCCAAAAGAGACTGGTAAAAAATTTATCCCTATCAGATATGGCTAATTTAGGAGGGCCATGAAGCTTATAAACTTGGTCTAGGTAAACTCTAGCAACTTCTAGGGCAGTGTAGGGATGCGATAATGCCAAAAAATGAGCATATTTTGTATACTTATATATGATCACCGGTATACAATTTGCCTTTATTGATTATGGCAACCCTTCTATGAAGTCCATAGTGATGACTTTCCAAGCTTGTTGGGGTATTGGCAAGGGTTGTAGAAGTCCTGGCTTGGCGACATGTTCACAATTGTACCAACTTCACATTCTTGAACATAAGTTTTTCCCACAGATTTTAACCTTGGCCAGTAAAAATACATCTGAATTCTCTGTTGTGTACCCTGAATTCCTGAATATCCCCCTTGTGAAGAATTATAGAGTTTGGACTATGGTGTTCCTCAAATTTCCTGTACTGCTCACATAAACCTTCTTCTTAAACCTCAATACTTTTGTAAAACTTCAATGCAATGCTTTATTTATCTGTAACCAAAGCTATGATTTTCTCTCTGCCAAAGGATCTCCTTCATAACTCTTTTCAATTTCTTGTATCTAAGTTGGTACAATTTTCACGACTATCATTTGAAGGAGTTCATATTCTTCTTCATACTTCCTTGATAATGCATCTGTCACTACATTTGTTTTTCCCTTCCTATAATGTATGATGTAATCCAACCCCAGTAGTTTGGATATACCCTTCTTTTGGATTGTAGTAGCGATCTTTTGTTCTAGCAAGTGCTTGAGCTCTTCTTTTAATCCACTGATGAACATAGAAACAAAATATTCCTCTTCTAACGTAGGACTTTATTGTAACATGTAAGGCTTCAATTCCTCAAACTTTTCCTGATATTCTTCTACTAACCCTTTTTGCATTAGCTTACTAAACTTTTCTATAATGTCACCATAGGTTCTATCACAAAACTTATGACACAGATCTGCTGCAAATTCATGCGAACTCAACTTATGCTTCTGCATAATATACCCATCAAATTATGCCTCAGCTTTTCCATCTAAGTACATTGTTGCTAATTCAATTTTCTGACATTCAGGAATACCAAACAGTGAGAAATATTTTTCACATTTTTGAATCCAGCCAGTTAGATTATTCCCTTCAAACACTCGTAATTCTACCCTATGTCTAGGAAAAAAGTATTCTGGCCATTTATATTCATAACTCCTCCTTCATTCACTAAGGAGTTTTTCCCACCCCATCCAGGTTTGCTATTTTAAGGCTTAAATGGTATCATTTGGTTACTAAGGAACTCAAGTTTGTTGGCTAAGATACCAGGTTCAACAGTTTTAAACGAGTATCTTTCTTTGTTATTCAGAACAGTTACCTGAACTTGTTGTTTCCCTTCTCTTTGATTGATTGCAGGGTTGCTATCCAGCTTCTTTGATTGATTGTCAGGACTCAGTTCTCTTACTTTAGCATTTACCACAGCCCATATTCTTTCCAGGTAGTTCTCAGTCTTGGCAAATCTATCTTTCATTTTGTTTAATCTATCTTCAAGCTCTTTACTCTTCACCTTTCATCCTTGAGCAAGAATCTCCTCTGATCTCTCTGGTTCTGGTGGATTAGTAATACCAGTGCCTAGCCATTTTTGGTTTTTCTTTGGTTTTTCCAGCTTAATTTTGATCAATAAAACCGAATTTTGATACCAATTGTTATGATTTGAGTAGAAATGAAAAACGGATTTCAAGAATTAGAGAGAAAACTAAGAGAAAAAGAAAGTTGTATTTTCATTCATTCGATAAGATAACAAAGTTTTACAATGTTCCCCTATTTAGCTAGATTACACAGTACATGAACTAATTATTTTTGAACACCTGTGCAGGTAAAGGACAGCTCAATAACCGTCTTGCCTCATCAGCTCATTCATGCTCACATTTTTCACATCCCTTTCATGGATGCTCTTCAATTGGTTGGATGTTGATTGTGAAAGCCCAACTCCCTATCATTTTTGTATGCAGCTTGTATAATGGTTCCAATTTTTAAACTATCATCATTTTCAGATTTTCCCTCCTTATTCGAACTTCCCCAATTTTAGATTTCTCTTTGTTCTCCCTTACTTTATCCTCTTTTTTGGATAATACATGATGAATAAGGCAGAGCCTAACTAAAGAGCAGCTTTTCCCATACGATCAAAGCAACCATATATGGTGTTGGTTTAGCATGAAGGATCTTCCCATCGAGCCAAAAAAAATCTCACTTGTTCTCTTTTAGGGTAAACTATACTGGATACCACTAAACTTTACTCTCTAAATTGTTTATGCTACTGAACTTTAAAACACCCCAATTATAGCACTACAATTTAATTCGTCTTCAATTTTGCCATTAGGCCTTTAACTTTGTACAGACAAAGTGACACGGCTAACAAATGGCTCATCGAAACGATGTTGTTTTGTTGCCTAAAAAGACCCAAAACTAAATCATTTTATTGAGAGAAAAAGACTCTAAACCCTGATTTTTTTTAAATATTTGGAGTTTTCTCTCTAGCCAGTTGGTATCCCATTAATGTTTTCCTTTGAAGCTTCAGTTCAGCTTCTTGCAAGAACTTCAACCTCTTTGAAGGAGGCGAGGAAGATGAACTTAATATATCTATCACATAATCTAAAAAAAACCTTCGGATTTCATCAAAAATGACGAATACAATCAATTCTCAGCATCAGACCCATAATGAAAAAAAGGGAAGAAAACGCTGACATTTAAGGATTTTGGTTACAAATCATATACTGACTTGAGATATTATTTTTGAAAAATCAAGGTTTAGTCTTTGGGTTATTTAGGATTAATCTCAATTCCAGTTCATGATATATATTATTTGTGTTAGAATTATTACAAGATTTTAGGTTAGCATCCTCATCAGAACGACGTAGTTTTGATTCGTTTGATTTGCATTCAAAGAGTGTTTTTTCTCTCAATAAAATGGTGTAGTTTTAAGTCTTTTTAGGCAACAAAACAGTTGAATCAGAACGACGTCATTTCAATTAGGCATTCGCATCAGCAACTGTCAACCACGTCACTGTGCCACTTTGGCATAATTCAAAAAAATACCCTCAACGTTTTATTTTAGGTCAAAATGGCTCCTCTACGGATGAAAATTTTTAGATAACTGACGGTAAACAGTTTGAAATGACTTGACAGAATGATAAGTCAACAGAAAAAATTATTTTACATTTTATAAAATTATTTTTTGACTGATGTAACATTTTTTTCAACTAAACACATTCGTACGTGGCCCTATTTGACAATTAGCGGATAGCGGATTACATTAGCTGATAGTTGATTACATTAGCTTATTTGACTAGCAAATTATATTAGCTGATTGTATAAAAGTATTTGGTAAAATTAACTGATAGCTGATAGCTGTTTGATTATTTAAACAAGTAAAATGACATACAAGGAAATGACTATATTAGATACTTGTTTGAATAGTTTATTATTATCAATATTTTGTATATTAATTAGATTATGAAAAATATTTTTTTAATATAACATTACTAAACATATTTGAAGGATCTATATATTAATTTATTATTTATATAATTATTTTGAATATATTTTAATTAATCATTAAATTTAAATACAAATATAAATGTGTGATAATAAAACGAAAAATATTAATTTACAAATATCACACTATAAATACGTAAGGGTGAATAATTAAAATAGGAAAGGTTAAATTTAAGTTATTTGGAGATTTTTGATAATTGTTAAGGGTAAAAGGGTCTTTATAACTCTTATGTCAAAACCTCTAATTTAAAAAAGCTCATATTAGCAGCTTTTTCAAAGTTAGAGATTTCATACCAATCCGTTATTTACCAAACATCCAAATTAGAGGATTTGACAGGTAAAACCTTTAATAATAGCTCAAACCTCTAATTTTAGCTCAAATCGCTATTTACCAAACAAGCCTATATGATACTGTCTTGTCATCGTGCACTGTATATTAGTTTGTCACGTCATTTCAAGCCATTTACCGTCAGTTGACTGTCAGCTTTCATACGCGAAGGGGCTATTTTGACCCAAAATAAAACGTTGAAATAAGGGACAAAATGACTATTCAATCAAACGTTGGGGGACATTTTTTGACTTTATACCTTTAAAGTTTAATGGCATAAACGATTCATAGAATAAAATTTAGTGGCATCTAGTGTTGTTTACCTTTCTTTTATTATTGTATATTTTTTCCTAATCTGCCCTTTTTTTTCATTTCCATCATAGTAATACAATGAAATCCCAAAATAAAAAGCATTGATTTAAGTGCTAATTTAATTCCCCCATTAACACCAATTAATATCCCATTAAAGGTCCGTTTGTTTCACTGAAAACAATTTTTGAAAAATAAATTCTAGAAAATGAGATATTTTTTGAAAAGTAAATTTCAAAAAGCATTTTCTGGTGTTTGAATGATATTGTGTAATTCATTTTTTGTTATTTAATAATTTTTAAAAAAAACAATTTTCAAATCTGTTTTTAGTGAAATAAATACATTAAATTTTATTGTTCTTATCTTTTTCATTGAGAGTTATATATTTTATAATTAAAAACTATTTTTTTCATCAATTAATTTAATCCTTTTAAGAAATTTATGTAATGTATATTACAAATTATGTAACAACAATCCACAACCTATATACTATTATAAAATTAGCTAATTCATCAAATTATAAGAAAATATTTTATAGTTCAAGTTAAAGATAAACAATGAGAATTCTAAAATGTTCACTTTTCTTTTTAAACCATCATTTCTCATAACATTTTATATGTAAAGAACTGTCAATGTTCAAATTGAAGAAATGAATCAAAGAAAAGCAAGGCAATATGAAACATAAAGAAATGTACAAAATATTCTTTGAAGACATTTAACTACAACTAGAAGAAAAAAATAAACAACATAATCCACAAACAAACGTTGACAATGCTAAAAACAAGTTCCAACCAAAACATGGAAAAATGAAAACCTATAAAAATTGGTCTAAAAATTAAAAAAAAATACTGATCAGGACCAAAGTTAAGACAATTATCAAAAGTATTCTCACACTCAAGCAGGTGTCACAGTTGTATAAATCATGTTAGGTAGAAAATAGAGTTGTACATGAAGTTCTCTAGTGTTGAAACCTAAACTTCCTGGATCTATTGCCTCCTCCCTGTATTGTTCTGTTTTAACCAAGCAAAATCCAAGTAATTAAATATAAGCAATTTTAGCATTAATATCTATGTTGAAACCCAAAACCACCTGGAATTAAAAAGGTCTTTTCATTGTCTCCTCCTCCAGTTGTTTTAAGAATTCAGTATATAAAATGGGAGAAATATTTAGATCGAAATTTTTAGTATTGTTCAACTCGGTTAAATGTGTAATTATAAAAAATATTCTTTATGATGATTTTACTCAATTATTTTATAATATTTTCACTAAATTTTCAAAAACTTTTAGGATCACTAAAAAAGATTAAAATTAATGATATTCCAATTGTCTTCCACCCGTCCATCAACCTCTTCTCGATATAACCTGCATGTAATTAAACAAGGTTGTTCTAGGAATACATATAACATTTTATCAAAATTTTTTTATTGGTGGTCAAAGCTTAAACCCTTTAGCCATTTTTGCATTGTAAAGCTATAAAGGAAGGAAAAGAAACACTCAATACCCATGAGATTTCAATAAAAAATATCCCATTTAAAAGTCAAAACCCAAGCATCAACACGTCATTTTCTTACTTAACAATCGGCTGAAGTAAAACCAAGAAAACTCATCTCAATCATCTTCTCCTACCCCATTCATGTTTGTTTAGCATGAATAAAGTAGTGGGGGGAAATCATTAGAACTTGACTTTGATACTCGTTAAAAGCTGAAAATTTTACAACCTTCCCTCAACAACATAAACATAGCCAGCCCAAAAGAAAGGCAAAAGGCCACTAATAGTCTGGAAAAGGGAATTAAATGAAACATAGAGAGGTGAAAACAAATCCCTTTTACACGAAAAGGGTTCAAGAAAACATTTCATTGACTTGCAGTGTTAGCTAAGCAGTGTGGCTTTTTACTAGGATTCGACTCTGAACCCAAGCCTATTATGGACCGTGAATTTCAATCTAAGACAGATCTGTAACAAGCTACCCTCTATATTAGAACAAGGAACAACCAATATATTCTTTCTTTTACATGTTCATATAACCATCTACAATCGACACAATACTCCAAACAGATATATATGCAATGCAATGGAATGTCTCCTTCATATGCAGATGCATAGGTTTTTTAAAAAGGAAATCAGCAGCAACACTAACCAAATAGCTGAAGAATTGTCCAACAAATACCCAAAATTCAGCTTTTGTAAACGTTTAAAAACTTTTACAAAGAAGCATAAATCCCTATACCTATAAGTTCATCCATACTTTCCCTAAGAAATTGAAGGGTAGGGCATGTGCTGTGAAAGAAAAGCGGAACGGGGGAGTACCTGTTGGGTGCTGGATTTATGGGCAACCTTGTAATCCTTGTGGAGGATGTAGAAACCCAGGAGCAACGTCGTTGCTGCCTCCGTGAAGAATGTTTGACCCACGGAAAATGAAGAAGAAAAATGTAGATACGCTGAGTT
The DNA here is from genome assembly GCA_019671005.1 of Hibiscus mutabilis. NCBI lineage: Eukaryota > Viridiplantae > Streptophyta > Magnoliopsida > Malvales > Malvaceae > Hibiscus > Hibiscus mutabilis. Next base: position 39,451,221 of record CM033751.1, on the reverse strand, counting down.
ATCGTTACCAATAAGGGAGAGGCGTTGATGATGGTCTTTAGTCGAGATGTTAGGTTTGGGTGTGAACTGTGAAGTACCGAGGGAAGAGCGTTATGCAGAATGACTCAGACCAAACTCCTAGGAGGGCGTTATAGGTTATGTTTGGGCCGTTGGGTAATTGGTTCAGCCGAGATTTGATATTTGGGTTGGGCTTTTGGGTATTGTACTTGAACTTTGGATTTTTAATATTATTATTATATTTGCAACCAGTCCTTTAATGGGCGGGATAACGTGCTCTTGCATATTAACTTTTTCAGGTTTAAAAGACGTTGCTGTCATTTGGTTCATAAATATTTTATTCAACAGATGCGGCACCATATGATTGGATAAAAATTTTATTAAAATAAATTAAAAATAAGAGTAAAATTATCCAAACAGATGACAACATGTGTCTTCATCTAATTGGATGATTAAATTTATTGAGTTAAATTAAAATTAAGACTAAATTAGTAGAATGTGTAGGTAATAAGGACCAAATACTTAATTATACAAATTTATTTAGATAATTAAGTAATATGATTAATAAAATTGAAAGATCAATGTCCCCTTTAGTTAAGTGACTATAGGGGTAGGTTATCCTAAATTTATTAATGATTAATAAAATTGAAAGGTATCACTCATAGTATTAGTAGTGGATCACAATCGTAAACATATACTGTTATAGTTTATTACAGAAACATGAAGAGTGTATATATATATATATATATATATATATATATATATATATATATATTGAAAAGTAATGGCTTCATTAATCCCCTCTACATCCTATTAGGGGAAAAGAGTGTATACTAATCTCTCCCTTTTTCTTTTTCTTTTATTACAAAGGTCTTGAATCTATTGTAATTGTGATATTCTGATGAGTTTTGAGTCTATTTAATCCATGGCATCAGCAGGCATTTTTACCCAAATAAGCTGTTTCAATTTTCGAGTTACTACCCATTTTAAAAACTCATCTGGTTAGTATGACGAGTCACATGACTTAATTTTTTTAGTGCAACTCGCATGACTGGTATGGCGAGTTTCATGGTTTTTGTTTTTTAATAATTTTTTATAGATATTCGTTATTAGCTCCCGTTAAGAAAATAAAGGCTTAAGGGCTACTTTTACCTTTGTAGCAGTTTCAATTTATCGATTTCGTCCCTATGGTATTTTCGCATCAATTTGGCCCCTAAAGTAGTCGAATTGCATTACAGTTTAGAGTTTAGGAATACTTTTATGTTTTCTAATCACTTTAGATTGATAAATTTTTTATTAGGGTTTATGATTTAAGGTTTGAGATTTAAAAATTAGGGTTAGAGTGTCAGTCAATAGGTAAACGGTGATGCAATTCGACTACTTCAAGGGCCAAATTGATGCGAAAGTACCATAGCGGCGAAATCGATAAATTAAGACTACTACAGGGGCAAAAGTAGCCCTTGAGCCAAAAATAAAAAAACCCGTAGAACTTACCACATCATATCAGTTAGGCGAGTTCCATTAAAAGAAATAAAAACTCATGAAACTCGTTATACCAACCATACGAATTTCTAAAATAAATTCTAAATCGAGAATTAATATTAAAAAAATCCTATTGGGTAAATAGCCCATCAACAGTTTTTTTTATGGAAAAAAATATTTGTAAATTCAGACAACTGTGTAAACTACCCTAGCCAGATAGAGCTGACGTAGTTCATGGGAAGCCAGACTAGTAACCATGCTCTGATTACAGTCTCGATTCATCAACCAGATTTAAAATCCCGTCTCCTTAGAATTATTGATCGATGTACGAACCTATGCCGTTCAAATAAGGTAAATCATTTAGTTAAACTTCAGTGACCAAAATAGGAGTGAGAGTAAACTTGAGTGATGAAATTTGTAATTTATCCATTTTTTTTAAAAAAAAATTGTGAATCGTTTAAGAAGCTTATTTTAGTGAGCATTCTTAGAATTTGGCCATGACCGCTTGTAAATAGGGATGGGTATTTTATCCGGCCTGGTTCGATCGGATCGGATCGGATTTTTTTATAAAATTCGAGTTAGGGTTAGGTTTTTACTAGACCTGGCAAACTTGACTCGAGACTCAAAATTCGAATTGATTTATCCTATTCGAGACCCAATATAGACCTGAATATTGCGGTCTAAACTTCCCGAACCAAAACCGACTAGAAGTTTACTGAACCGAAAACCAATCCAAATCGAAAGTAACTGAAACTAAAAATAACCGAAACCAAAAGCAACCTGAACTGAAAATCAACCCGAATTGAAAGTAACCCGGATCAAAAATCAACCCAAACTGAAAGTGATCCGAACCGAAAATAACTCGAATTTAATTTGCCCAAATCCGATCCAAACGGAACATCAACATGATTTTCTTTTCTCCTTTAAAAGAAAATCTTTATATCTAATTCGATAATTTTTCATTTAAAAAATATTTGATACGAAGGATAATAAAATAAAATTACTCTATTCACGCACTTTCATATATATATAATTTTATTTGTCCTTTTAATTATTTATTTGGTTTAGTCTTTTATTTAATTTATGATATTAATTAAATATCGAAGTCAAAAATTTAAATATCCAATTAAATATCAAACAATTAAAACATACCTAAATTGATTTTATCCATAAATAAATAAATATGATAAAATTTTATTTTATTAAATAATTTTCAAATAGTCTAATTCTAATTTCTTAAAATCAAATTTTTTCGTCTTAGAAGTTATGCAAAACTTTATTTTAAAAATAGAAAACAATCAATTGAAACTCAATAATGAACACAATTCGAAATTCAAGTTTTAAACTTTAACAAACCTTATAGGTTGAATTTGTGTCAGATTATCATCTTTTAATGATGGTTTAATTCGATACATTGAACAATCAAGAGTTGAGATTGAGCCTAAATGATAAGATTGACAAAAAAAAATATTTTTTATGCCAATATATTAGTAATTCTATATATACTCAATTTAATACATACCCAACTCAACTATGTAATAAAGGTTTTTTGAACGAAAATAACGTATTGAAAAAGATATATATTACGTCATCAAAGAAGATGACACTCCCACTAGAATATCGTAAAACTCTAAAATCGATGGAAAATTTGTGGAAAATAAAAAGGGAAGATGGAGTCGCCACCGGCCACTTTAGTAGGCCGGATACCATTAAAAACCAGAGATTTTAAAATATTTGGGGTTTGAAAGTCGATTACACATGGGGAAGGATTAGCACCCCACGACGCCCAAAATTGGTATCGTATTGATGTAGTGTTGTCTTTACAAGAAAATAAAAATTCAAATTTTAATTTAAGATTTAATCCCAAAATACGGTCTAAGGAGAATATTTCCTTATTTATGATAACCGAGGAAGTTGACACTTGAATAAGTGAGGACACCATTTCCTAACCGGTTTCCGGAATAAATTGGAAAATATTCCTTAAATATAAATATTAAAATGGGTTTAAAATCTAAAGAGAAACATAAAGATACTCGAAGCAAAATAGTAACACAATATACATATATATAATATTATATAGTACATGCATATATACATACAAATATATAACATGAAAAGTTTACAAATAAAAAAAATACTATATTATATATGTAATATAAGGTAACATATAATATGAATATATATACAAATAATATATAATAATATTAATAATAATTAACATAATACTAAAATAATAATAATATGATAATACTAAAATCTTTAATGCTTAAGAATAATAATAATTAGTAATAGTAATAGTAATAGTAATAGTAATATAATATAAATATAAAAGCAATTATGATAATAATAATAAATAATAATATAATATATTATAATAATACTAATTAATAGTATAATAATATAATATATTATATATAATAATAACAATAAAAAAAAACATAAATTAAATTAAGGACTAAATTGCAAGTAAACATGAATTAAGTGGCGAAACTATAAGAAAAACAAACTGAAAAATGACGAAATTGTACAGGATACAGGAGCGGAAGAACCATTCGTGAATTTTTTCCCTTTAGTCAAAAATAGCGTGGATCCTAGGCCGGGTCGGGTCTTATGCGCGGGATGTAGTAAAATGATGTTGTTTTAGGCCTTAAGGGCCGGCACCAAAACGACGTCGTTTTGGTGAGCCTTTAAATAGCCATTTATTCTCAAAAAATCATTTTGCAGCTGATAATAAAAAAATTATCAAACTCTCACAAATGCTCTCAACTCCTCAATCGCCGGTCTCGATCGCCGTCTCACCTGCCGTCGTAAATCGCCGCTCGTCGACAACGGTCGTTGTCGCTCACGGTGGCCAGAGCTCGTGCAAATGGGCTGAAAGGGTTCGTTTTCCCCTCAACACGAATTTAAGGTTAGATTTTCCTTAAAACCTCTATTTTTTCATAGATCTACAAAAATCCGAGAGGTTTTTATGATTATTTACCCTTTTTCGATATGTTTTTTTGTTCGATTTTTCCTTTTTTATATCTTTTGTTTTGTGGTTGATTTTGAATGATGGTGAGATGATACTGAAAAGATTTTTTTATTTCTAATTTAAAAGAAAGAGAGATTGAATCCCCTTACATTCGATTTCGTCTGGGTTTTTATAACCTTTTTTTACAATGTAAAAAAGTAAAAATCTCCCACTTGTTACTTTTCAGATCTGTTAATCATGTTTCCTTTTTGCTTTTGCAGGTCTAAAATACGGCTTCGCAGTGGAGTCAGATGGGGAAACAGTGGCAGCTGGTGGTGGGGCGCGTGCAAGCCACGACAGTCGAAAGGTCGGCGCATGGCATGCACACGCCAGAAGGTCAAAGGGTGCAAGGGGCGGCGGCTGACAGACACGGGGATAGGGTTTATTGTTTTTTAGGGTTAAGGGTAGTTTAGTTTTTTTTTGGGTATAATTGGGTCTGATGGGTTTAATTTTGGGTTGTAAATGGGTTAAGTTTTAATTAAATGGGTATTGCATTATTGGGCTTGGGTTATTTGTGATGGGTATTTGGGTTATCAGATGTAATTTTGGACTAGACTGATAAATGAGATATTTTAATATTTGATTTGGTTTTTTAGTTTAATTAGGCTTAGGGTTTGGGCCCGGACAAAAATGGGTATTACAAACTCGAATTTCCCTAAAGATCCGAAGAGTGACTAAAATCGAAAACTGACCTATTTGATATTAACCAAAACCGAAAATCGATCTGACCCGACATTGACCCGACCCGAGAAATCAACCGAAATGACACTGCCCCGAACCGATAACCAGATGATCCGATATTGACTCGATCCAAAAGTTAATCGATCTGATATTGACCTGACCTAAAATTCAACCGATCTGATATTGATCATACCCGATCCAAAATTGCATAGACACGATCTAAATGCGAATCAATCCTGAATCGAATGCGACCCGAACAGAAAATCAACCCAAATCGAATTGACCCGACCCAAACCCGAATCGAACGACTCAATTGCCACCTCTAGTTTTACTAAGGGTGATTTCGGGTCAGGTTCAATTTAGGGTAAAAATATTCAACCCGACCTGGGACTAATAGTGCAATTTTTCCATATATTTTTGAGGATATTCGCAGTAATGCCCCTATATATATATTTTACAATTAACTCATTAAAATTGGATGTTTTATAATTAAGTACCTATTTTTTTTTATAATTAAGCCCTTAAAATTTATTTTTTAATAGATCGGGTCAGGTCGGGTAAGGTTCGAGTTTAATTATATAATTTTTGAGTCTGGTCGAGTCGAGTTTTTTAAAAGATGAAGTTTGGTTCGGGTTTAGGGTACATATTTTCGGATTGTATTTGGGTCAGCCAAAAACTCGACCCGGCCCGTGCCCATCCTAACTTGTACATCAGAGCATAAGATTCAGAGGAAAGTCAAGTGTTTGAGTGTGGTATAATGCAGGAGGCCAACATCTTTTATCTTAAAGATGAGTGACACAATAATGCCCAACATCAACATTTGTGTGTGGTAGATGAAAGTAGAGCGTCCCATATAAGCTTCCAGCAGCATTAATAGGATATCCAGATTGCCCAATTTGAAAAAATGATGGGATGGAATGAGATGCCTACACCATTCACTCATCTTCTTCATACTCCTCCTCACGAATTAAAACTGATTTTTAATAGTTTAAAATAATTACAAAATAATATATATTCATAATTTTTCTTAACTCTTTAATAATACATATATTGTAGACAAAACTGTTCGAATCTGAATCTGCTAAGATAACATCATTTTTTACTAGAACCGCTAATTGAGTTCCCAATTAAAACTGATTTCAATTGCTTGCACCCACCGTTCAAATATACGTGGGTTACGAATTGCCAAATGGATCTTTGAAATGTACGTGTATGGTCTATTGTGTGATATAATATATATATATATAGCTTTAGGAATGGAATTCATCTATTCTCTCCACACGTGTCCCTTGAAGAACCACCCATTGTGGAATTTGTTCTTTGACTAGAAAATATTATATCCCAACAGCATATAGGATTTTAAGAAAATTTCAACACCATTAATGACAAAACCAAATGGTGTTGGGCTTTTTGTGTGGGCAGCTAGTGGGGAACAGTATAAATTGGATTAACTTCGATTAAATTACTTCGGTTTTTGCGGTTAAGTTAATTATAATCTCAATTAAATCAATTTAGTCGATCAGTTCGGCTATCATATGAGATGATCGGTTAAATTAGAAAAAAAACGATCAAATAATCTGAATTAACCGTTTGCATACCCCTAATAGTTCAAACTGGTGATTAAATTCAATATAAAATGCTGCATGGTGTTTTCGGGAGATATCGTGTCGTGAAGCAGATGCGAGATTTTCAGGATATTTTTTTTTATAATTTAGGGAGGAGGTAGGTTTTGAATCCAAATAAAAGTTGTCAATGTCATCGTTGAAATGAGACATGGGTTTTTTAACTACTTAATTTTTGAATCGATTTAAGAAATAATTTAGTATCTTGTAAAATATAGTGGAAATCTCTATAATTCCATGACCGTTGGTTCAATAAATCAAATCACGTTAATTTACGTATTTTCTCCTATTATTTTTTTCTCAATTAAATTGTATTGTCCTACTCATGCAGACGATAATAATACATGAAAATAATAGGGCAGTGAACAAATTCCACTGCAATTAAATTGTCCCCTAAATGGGGATTTTTTTTTTCTGTCTCCTTAGGCTTTAGAGGATGCTAAAATGCTCAAAGCATATTTGAATTCAAGAAATCTAAATAGAAAATAACAATTCAATATGGTTTTATTAACCAAAATGGCTAAACAGAATAATAGAGGCTAAGACCGACCTTTTTAGCTTATTATTTCATATCTGGTCCAAACAAAAACAGATTAACAGCTGTTGTTCTGCTTGTAACATATTGAGAACAGCTGAGGTAGGAGTGCTGGGATTTTTCATTGCTTCAGGTTAAAATTTTTAAACTTATATAGACATATAGGATCCGTTTACACAGTCTAAAAGTTTATAAGTTTTACACGTTTTTTTGATCGTTGGATAGGTGAAATGGATGGCTGAGATTGATAGTAGGAAATGTGAAGATTATCACTTGGAAAAAAAAAGTAAGGAATTAATCTCAGCCATCCATTTTTCCCATCCAACGATCCAAAAAACGTGTAAGTGGATACTATATATATGTATATATTTACATATATAGTATCCCCTTACACTATGTAAACTTAATTGGTTTTACACTAATTCATAGCCATTAGATGCATGAAATGTAAGTATGAGATTTAACAGTCTTTTTTTTCTCCTTGAAAATTTCCTTATTTCAACTTCTAATCTCATTCATCCATTTCGCTCATCCAATGACCATGAATTAGTGTAAAACTACTCGAGTTTTACATTGTGTAACTGGATTCTAACTTTATATATATGTTGATGTCGAAGTGAAGTGGCATCGAACAATAGAAGTGGAGACGGTGGACCGAGGTGGTTGTGGTAGATTTAGGCGGTTCATCTCTATAGATTTAGGGCAGAAAGCTGCATACAAGACGGTGGTTGGAGCAAGGAAAGAGCTCAGAGGAGAGATGATGGAGAGGAGAGGTACTGCCTGAAAGGTTTCATAGGCAAAAACTGATCTAATATCAACAAGAAAGCACAGCGAAAAATCTATCCTACGAAAAATTCCCAAGATCTCATGCAATCATATTAACGAATGACAGAGACAGTAATGAGATTACCTTAATCTTTGATTCAGTAATCTGTTGTGCTGAGGTGCTGCCTTTCTTAAAGACGACCACCCTCTATAAGTATCCGCACGGGAATGAACGACAAACGACTAACGGAATGCTAGTTTCTCTCAATTCCGTAAAATAGAGATTTTGTGGTTTTTGGTGGCTTTCGGAAAAACTAGTGAACGAAACCCTTGGCATACATACATACTTGTTAGGTTTAGGTTAAGTTCACTATTATAATTTATTTAAAACTCTTTTAAATAAAAATAATTAAATAACAGGTTCCTTTATCTAATAAGGAATTCAAATCCAACCAAATTTAGATAATAAAATTTATTTAATAATATTATTTATTTAATATTATTTCAAAAATAGTAAAATAAATAATATATTTTAAAACAAATTCCTTATCTCATAAGGAATTCAAATTCAACCAAATCTAGTTAATAAGATTATTTAATATTATTTATTTATTTAATATTATTTCTGAAAATAATAAATTAAATAAAATATTCTTTCACAAGAACAAGAATTTAACTTCTTTAAATTCGAATAGATAATCTCTTATAATTTAAAATAACCTCATTATCTTAAATTATTATTAAGAGTAATAACCACAACCATTCTTATCCATTTTTAGTGTGCGACCCTATAGGTTCAATTAACGTTGATAGCAGATAAAATCACATTTGGTCCTACAAATAATAAGTGGCCTCTAGTAAGACATTATGATTACCCAAGTTAAATGAAAAGCTCATAATCTGAGACAACATTAATTCATTTTATGTCATAATCCTTTTATCTCATGATATCGTGATAGAATATAAAACATGAAAAATGCTAATCTCATATCGTTCTATCTTTAGTTTCTTGATGCCCAATTGAACTGACTAAACAAATGACATTGATCTCTATTAACTCATTTGAGCATGACCATGCATTTCTTAGTCTTAATCATCTTGAACTGACTAAACAAATGGCATTGATATCTATCAACTCATTTGAGCACGACCATGCATTTCTTAGTCTCAATCATCGAGGGGCGCAAAGATATCTCTCTTATGTTCAAGCATAACATTTATACTTGTCCGCTTAAAAACGATGTTTGACTATGTCAAAACATAGTAATCATCATGTTGAAAACCGTAGTAATTTCAGGTCTAAGGATTTAATGTCACAACTGTTGAAAATTAATATATAACTTTAATCCATGTATTAATCTCAAAACGAGTTGATCCTATTATTTGTTCTCAACAAATACATATATGAATTTCATTTGAATCTCATTCACATATTCATCTTATGAGTATCTATCAAACTTCATACTAATCTTATTTAAAATAATTAACAACAATATTCAAGGATACAAAAGCATGCAAATTTATTATTATAATAAATTCAATAATCAAATTATCATGTTCATACAATAGGCTTAGGGCACTATTGCTAACACTACCCTCTCGATTCAGCCTATTTCTCTTCCTTGGTTGTATGGGCATTTATAGTCCCTTGGACTGTTGGTGATTGGATGGTGTAAGGCCCTGTGACAGCCTATAAATGAATTGACAATGATAGACACAATTTTTAAGTACCAATTTTTATAGTCTGGTCACGCGGAGGTATGTTAAGCAATATTCTAAAAATGACAATATTCATCTGCACCTTTGTAAATCAGGTGTTGTTGGAGCATAAAACGGGCGCTGGCCTCTGGTTTATTTATGACTAGTGATACATTTAACATCGAAATAGCGAAAAGCATGCAGAGCAATATCATCCATGACTCTGCACATGCATCTCCATTTTGTAAAGATCAACGATGCACTAAACATTGGATTAGCAGAGGTGACATCTGCCTGAGCATACATCCACACTTTTGTAGATCATATGAATTTGAGACATAGAAGTATGAGCATCACAACACCCTTGGAGAAAGGAATAAACCACATGTATTGAATGGGCAGAGGTTGTTAACTTTCTACGTTTATCTCCATATCGTCTGTAATTTTATACAAGCATCTTTATTTATTTGATCAATGTCGGATTAGTGGAGGTAACATATACCGAAACTGGCATCCACACTTTTGCAGATTATGTGTCTTTCGAGACATAGAAGTGTGAAAATATATAGCGTTGAATAAGCTAAGACAATATCTGTTGAAGCATGCATCCACACTTTTATAGATCAGGTGTCTTTCGAGGCACAGAAGTGTGGGCATCTCAACGCCCTTGGATAAAGGCACAATACCATATGTATTGAATGGGTGGAGGCAATCCTCTGCGTCCTTGTAGAGTCGATGTCGCTCAAGATGGTTCATAGGCATACGCACTTTTGTAGATCAAGTGTCATTTAGGACACAGAAATGCGAACATCTCATCGCCCTTGGAGAAAAACACAATGCCAGAGGACTGAGTAATAATTCTCTTGATAGAATGGATAAAGTTAGAGAATAGAAATGCAGAAGCATATATGAGCATTCGGATATAGGCAAAAATCATCAATAATTTCACATATTCATATACTAATCCAAATAATCATCCATCAAAACGACATATTCACGCATTTATATAACAATTACACCATTCAATAATCCATCTAAAATAATGAATATGTTACCTATAGAGCAGTTAGTCAATTGGTTATTCATTTGTAGAATATGTCCAATAGTCTCTCATAGAGTATTTTGTCATCTCCTAGGAGGCTCTAAATAGTTTGGGCTATTCTCTAGTACATGTTGGTTTGTATGAGAGACATTGCGGAAGGTTCGAGTTATGCCCGTCAGCTCCCTTTCATAAGATCATAGAACCTCGATAACTCCTTGACTGATGTGCTGGGACTGCCACCAGGAAAGTCATTGTGAATGGTTATCTTGGTTGGAAGGATCTCCACACTCGCCACACCAATTGTTGATGCCAAAATGAAGAGGCATAGAACAAGAAAGGTGGGCTAATATGGTTATGACAAATTCAGACGGTTCACCCCCTGTAGATGTGGGACGAGGAACAACATACAAGACGGTATTCAGAGCAAGGAAAGAGCTTAGAGGGGAGATGGTGGAAAAGAGGGGTATTGTCTTCTCGATTCAACCTATTTCTCTTCCTTGGTTGCATGAGCATTTATAGTCCCTTAGATTGTTGGTGATTGAATGGTGCCAAGCCCAGTGATAGTCTATGGATGGGTTGAGAGAGATATGTCTAGTTCCCAAGTACTAGTCTTCATGGATGGTTCTGGACATGTTCAATAGGTGCGACTGCTTAGGCCCCCGAAGAAAGAGGGCCCCAAAATGAGTTCTCTAATATATATATATATTATAAAAAATATTATATATAACAATTTTCTCAAAAAAAGAGAGTGATCTTTTGGAAGAAATTGATACTGAAAGTGTTGTAGACGAGTTTGCTTCAAAACATGCAAGAAGAATAACACTTTTTAAGTGAAAATGTTAGATTTTTATATGTTTGTAAGTCATTTTTATGTTGCTCAAGAGAGTAATCCAACATTTGTTTGTATTATGGAAACTTTATTTGAAAAAAAAACTTTATATCCTTCGTATTATAAATTAAGGGCCTCATTTTAATAAATTGCACATGGCACCTTAAATCTTTGAACCGCCCCTGCCAGTTTTTATAGTTTGGTCACGTGGTTGGTGGTGCCTGACAGCGTATGTTCCCTATGCAACTCGATGACTTTGGTAACATTGATCTCGAGAAGAGCCTACATCTGGAGGAGTTGCTATTGGGCTATCTCCAGATATTATCAAATATGGAGGTGTTGAGGGGTATTTTCGAAATTATGCAGAGGCAGAGAAATTAGGTGTAATAATATATATCTATATATAGATCTATATTGATTTATGATCATTGGATAAGTGTAATTGATATTAACAATAAGTAATGAGAAGGATTTTACATGAAAAAAATAAATGAATCATCTTTAATAAAACTTGATATCTAGATCAACTAAGGATCCTTGTTCTTACAATTTACTCCCATCTACCACCAATAACATAGTTGTAACCCAGTTAGCAAGTAGTTTTGTCTTGGTCTATATTTGATGAAATCAATTAAAGTGGTATTATTCCACTTCAATAAATATAAATGGTTTATATTAAAATTAAATCTCTTAGGAAATAAACCCATCAACTCAATCAAGTAGCTGCACATGCACCACTTAAATCATTTCCTTCGCATGATTTTCCTACATTTTCTTCTCGCATTAGTCCCATCCACAACCATGAAGAGGAATATAATGAGTGGGGTTTTTTTTTTAGTTCAAAAAACGGCAAGCTAGGTGATGGATATCTGTGGTTAACAAAGGATCCCATCTTGGGCAGCATATATCATATAATCAACACAAATGGAACCTATTCTCTATTCTGATTCTTCTCGGAAGGAATTGACATGATGCTTCAACCAGTAATTGGAGTTTTTGAATTTCTTTTTTTTTTAATCTGATTTGTTTTCACTACTTTTTTTAATAATTTTTACTTAAGAATAGAAAATTTGCTCTTACTGAGTTTTGAACCCAAACTTGGGAGAGAAGAGAGAATATCAATTGAGAGCTTTTAATCACTTGTTTTAAAGATTGTTGACCCGCGTACTATTTTTTTTATTTAAGGGATAAGTTTACTCTTGAAGTAAACTCAAATCAGTAATTCTATCCTTATCTTTTAAGGAAAAAACTTTGATACACAGGCCGTGTAAACTTTAGTTTACACATGCATTTTAGTTTTAGGGGTTAGGGTTTAAATTTAGGGTTTAAGGTTTAGGGGTTTAGGCTGTAGGGTTTAGAATTTAAGGTTAGTGTTTAGAATTTAGGGTATAGAGTGTGGGGTTTAGTTTTTTAGGGTTAGAGTTAGAAATTTAAGATTTGGGTTTTTATAGTGTAAATACACATGCTTGTGTAAAATTAATTTTACACAGCATGTGTATCAAAGTTTTACCCATCTTTTAATTGTATTAATTTTACCATTAATGTTATTTAATTGCATAAATTTTACCGTTGAAACCATTTAATTGCATCAATTATTTCTTTTTGAAGTTATTTATTTTTGGTGATCTGAGCTTACTACATGAGCAAAATAAATATAATTATATCACTTTAAGAATAAAATTAATGTAATTAATTGACTTCAAAGGTATAATTTCTACAATTAAAATATAAAATTACAGATTTAAATTTACTTAAAAAAACTTATACCTTAAGCCATTTTTATCGACTAAAACTGATAAATTTAATCGGTTGTGCAATTTGAGAGTCCATCGTTGGTTCATTCCATATCTCCTATTCCTTTCTCCACCTTTGCCTCTTCCCATTTTTCTCTTTCTTATCTCTGTGGAATATATGTTCCAAATTTATTTTATAAATTTGATTTTTTTTTGCGTTCTCCAAAGTTTAAACATGTTTCGTCTCCAGACTTGACAAACTTGACCAGAGATTCGAGATTTGAATTGATTTATTTGATCCTAGATTCAATAGCGACTCAAGCATGATGACTCAAATTTGATTCGAAACTTGAAATAAACTGAATCGAACCGAATTTTAATTGAACTGAAATAGACATGAACTAATTTTCAACCGAACCGAAGACAACCCGAAATAAAAAAGATATTAAAAAATAAAAAATATAAGATGTGAACTGTCGCATAATTTACCAGAAAGTCAAATATATTAGCTTTATAAAGCCATATATTGTGTAAAAAACTGATTCGACCTAAAAACCCGATTAAAACCGACCGATCTCACATTGACCCGAAATCAACAGACCCGATATGACCCGAATCACCATAGATCCAAACTAAAATCAAACCGAAACTGAATGATATCAGACTCAAAATTACCCGAACAAAAAAAATTCGAATCGAAACTGAACCGAATGACCCGTTTACCACCTCTGATCGTCTCCTACTCTCTTTAGAGTTCAATGTATTTTACCAATACACCTATTACTTGTTGGATTTTTTGTTTATAAATATTTTCAATTTTCTTATAAAACTGATAGATGTTTTTGTCTACTTTCGTAACACATTTTAATCTTGCCTTTTTAATTTATTTTCAAGATTAAATTTATTATGTCCTCATTAATTGATAATTATTTAGTTATTTTATTTGATTTACCTATGCTTTTGAAATGCTAAAGTAATAACATTCACGTATTTATTTATTTATTTATTCATTTTGGTAAGCACTGATGCTTTCCCTCCGAGTATCAAAACCAATATTTTTAATAGTTTAACATTTAAGTGTCTGCATTACAAAAAGCAAGAATAAAAAATGTGTTATTTTAGCCTGGTTCATTGGATGACTACTTTGGCATATAAAAATTCTCTGTTTTTTTTTTGTCTTATATATGCTCTAATATTAAAAAATTAATTCATAAATCCTAATTTTAATTTTTAAATCCTAAAATCCAACGTGTAAACTCTAAAAACTAAACGCTGCACCTTACACTCTAAACCATATTCTTAAATTCTAACATTAAAACTTAAACCTAATTTTTAGTAAAGAAACATAAATAAGTGCACAAAAAATGAAGAGAAGATATCTGTTTCACTTTGGCATACAATAGAATAAATAAACAATAATTACACAAGATCAGAAACTCTACTAGTAAGATTGGATGGAATAATTCCAGGACCTCATTCCTTATTCTACCAACATAAATTTGCTGATTATAGCACAAAAACCCCATTTGTTGAAAGCAACGTCACTCTTCGTTGCACTCAGTCAGACGAAAAAGAAAAATTTAAAACCTCAGGCCACATACAACTTCAAGAATCCATGGTATAGAATCATATACACACTACAATAGTTATTTTATTTTATTTAAGTAAAACAATGCTTTGTCTTTGCAATTGCAAGCATGAAATGCATATAAATATGCACCCATACAATCCTTTGCTACACAGATTTCATTGGGTCCATAGTGCTTGAAACCACAAGTGAGGGAAGAGCCCATCCTTGAAGAAAAATGATAGGGTGGGAGGATGTTTACAAGGTGGTTGTAGCTATGGTGCCTCTTTATGTTGCACTCATGTTAGGGTACGGTTCAGTGAAGTGGTGAGGGATATTCACCCCGGAGCAGTGCGATACTATAAACTGCCTCGTCTGCTACTTCACCCTCCCACTTTTCGTTGTTGAATTCACTTGCCATATCGATCCTTTCGAAATGAATTACCGGTTTATAGCAGCGGACACCATATCAAAGCTCGTCATCGTGGTGGTTCTAGCCTTTTGGGCCAAGTGTAGCAGCAAAGGGAGCTATTGCTGGTCCATCACCAGCTTCTCTTTGTCGACTTTAACGAATGCTTTGGTGGTAGGGGTGCCTTTGATGAAAGCCATGTATGGGCAAACGGGGGTTGATCTTGTTGTCCAGTCATCTGTTGTTCAGGCTATCGTCTGGCTGACGGTTTTGCTGTTTGTTTTGGATTTCCGGAGGTCGGGAGTGTCCATTGCAGCAAAAGATTGTGGTGGTGATGGGAAAGAGAAAGATGTAGAAGGGAACACAAATGGCGATGGCGGGGAGAGCGACAAACCTTCTTTCTGGTATTCGATGAAAGTTGTGGGCATGAAACTGGCCATGAATCCTAACTCGTACGCTTGTGTTATTGGCCTTGCTTGGGCTTTTGTTTCAAACAGGTGTATTATTTTATTTTTCTTCTTCTTAAGGTTTGGGACTTTATTTAGTGATATACATGTTTTAATTTCGACTATAACACACATTAATATATATATTGATTTTTTTACTATATATATATTGTTTTTAAAGGACGCTAATTTTTCATGATTTTGTAGGTGGCATTTTGAGATGCCAAGCATTATAGATGGATCAATATTGATTATGTCAAAGGGTGGAATTGGCACTGCCATGTTTAGCATGGGTGAGATTATACACATAAATATTATTTTTTATTATTATACAAAGAGTAAATATATAATATTATATAATACTAAAATATAAAGTATTCAAATTATCGAACAAATATTAAGTTGTATATGTTTAAAATTTTAATAAAAATATATAACTATTCAATATTAAATTAGAAATAGTTTAGATATCTTAAAAAAAGCGACGACAGACCTAAAATGTGCTTGAATTAACTATTTATAAATATAGAACGGTTTGGGCAAAATTCGAGGTCCATTTTTCAAGTGTGATGGAGGTTGAACAAACATAAAATAGGTAGATATGATTCATAGTTTGTAAGCTCCCTTTAAAACATATATGTTTAAAGAAATATATATTGAAATCATCATTATCAAATAGAAAGTTTTATAAAAAATATATATATGAAAATGACAATGCATATTGATAATTATGCTTAGGCCCGTGGGATTGCATGGTGATGTCTTGCGCGTCGCCATCATTCAGGTTGGTTAATAAATATTGCTTTGCATGCATGAATGCCCACTATAACCTTTTGAATTTATGCACTTAATGGACATGTTCTAGGTTTTTCGGCGGAGCTAGAAAATTTAAGTTGTGTTAATATTTTGGGTGTTAACTCATATTTTACCAAATTTTAGAGGTGTCGCTACTTGGTTCCGCCAATGGTAGACTTCATGGATTTCTTTTAAAGTGAACTGATATTAATGAACATGTAGTTATAAACTAAAATATTCAATTAGGATAATTATTAACTTGATTAAATTAAAATTAGTTTCTAAAATTGTAAATTAACTATCATAATTATAAAATGTTAAAAGTAATAGTTATCAAATTTTATGAATATGAATTAGTTTTAAGAATTACAAATAAAATATTGTAATTTAAAATTTGCTGTTCCTTTTGTAAACAAATTTAAATAGGATTAAGGATAAGGAACATGTTATATGACAATTATTCAAATAATGAAATAGAATAACGAGATGAATTAGATTATAATTATTTTAAATTATATATCATTAAACTTACAATTTAAGAAATAAAAAATAAATTAATTGAAATCTATATCCTCTAATTCAAGGGGAAAAATCACATAGGAATTTCAATTAATGCTTAGTTTTAAATTTTGAGGCAGCAATACCACAATCAATTACCTCCTTCATCTTTGCCGAGGAATATGGAGTGCATGCTGACGTTCTTAGTACTGCGTAAGCCAAATATTTTCCAACCGGCTTAAATATATTGCATAATTATCTTTTAAAAAATTAATTAATTGAAGATTATTTACATTATTTTCTGTTTTTTTTTTCTTTTGCAGAGTGATCTTTGGCACCATTGTTTCATTACAGGTGTTAGTCGCATATTATGCAATTTTGGAGTTTGTAAATTAATCCCCTCACCATTTAAGATGGATTCAAGGACTTTAGCTTTTTATTTTTAATATCTTGCTTTTGATGATCAATTGTAAGTCTAAATCATAAATTGTTTAGAGAAATTAGATTAAGTAACGTTTGTACCATCCTTGAAAAAACATAAAAAATAATGAGGATATGTATAACTAATCGAGTTTAATTACTCGTTTGCTATTCTTATGACTTTGTGCTCATATTTTTCTTTATTTCATTTCATTATCAAGATTAGGTTGCAAAAAAAATTATCTGACCTAAAAATCCGACTGGAACCGATTTGAGTACGAACTGGTTGTGACCCGAGGTGATGATGACCCGAACTCGACCGAGTCTACCTGATGTTGACACAACCCAAGTTGGACTCGATGGTTATGGATCCGAACCTGACCTAAGAACGACTCAAACCTAAATTGAACTCGATAATGTGATAATCGAACCCGACTTGATATGAACCTAAACCCAAAAGTTACTTGGTAAATATCTAAAATAACCTGACTTGAAACGACATGAGATCCGGTTGTACTCGACCTGTTATCAACTCGACTTATTGTTGACCCAGACCTATAAATGACCAGACTTGTAGTTAACTCGACATGTAATTTTTTTTGAAAGAAGACGGGTCTCGTTAAAAAAACCTCTACAGTCTCCATCAGAAGGATCCAATGACGAAACCTAAGGGAAAAAAGTACCCAAAAATATTATGAATTAATGATTTCAACGTTTACAAACGGAAGAGCAATCTCGAGACAAACCGAGTTAAAAAAACACAACAAGTGGACTGCAAAGCCCAAGTTGCAAGGGAGTGGGCCACCTTATTGGCTGACCGCTTTACAAGAAGGGCATTTAGAAGTTCCAGAGCTGGATCAAGAGTATTGTTGAGCACAGAGAGGCCCAACTGTGGGCCGCGGCGAAGCTTATTAATGACCGAAGCAGAGTCTGTTTCAAGGATAATATTGGCCCATCCGTTCTCACGGGCCATGCGCAAATCAGCAGTCGTAGCAGCTATCGGCGCATGGCCAGCATAAATGCAGCCAGGGGAGTGTTGGGCGAGCACACCAAGCACCTTGCCATGGCTGTCACGGGCGACGATACCAATGGTCGCACCCCGAGCCGGATCAAAGGACCCATCGACATTAACTTTGATGCAGCCGACTGGAGGGTGAACCTAGCTTTTTACCATAGCTACAGGAATCCTTGGACGCCTTGAAGTGGTGGTCGTGGCAGCTAAGAAATTAGCGTGGAGCGTTCGGGCATTTAACAGAGTTACGCAGACTGGTTGCAAGTGGTTATCATGCACCAAGAGGTTCATGCGATACCACATATTCCATAATAGCACCAGGAAACTTGCCAGAGTCTCCATGTCAAGGGTTCTAGTGGTTTCCTCCTGTCATTGCAAAACTGATGCAGTATTGTTGTGGGTAATGCTCGATGGAGTGCAGTATTGCTGTGGGTAATGCTCGACGGAATCTAAGTCATGTGGGTAGTCTCTAGTATCTGGGTAGTCTCTAAATGCATGAAGAACCGTCTCGATATCCTGTTGGCAAAGGGAACATAGACCGGGAGATAGCCCTGCAGTACGTAACATGTCTCCGATCGGGAGTGCACCATGACCAAGACGCCAACCAAAGCTTATGATCTTGGGCAGCACATGCAGCTTGGATATTATCTTCCAGATCTTAGAAGTCCTGTCAAGAGAAGATTCAGCTTTTGTAGGTAAAGATAGCCCGATTTAATCGAGTACGTACCTGAATCATGGTTGCCCCAGACAAGAGTATCGCTACGATCGCGGGAAATGGGAACTTGAAGGATCGAAGCAGCATCGACAGGGTTGAATACTGCTTTCACTTGGTCGGCATCCCATTGAGCTCGTCCAGGTTGCATGAAATCTGCACACCGGATACAGGAGGGGGGGACTGTAACTCGACATGTAAATGAGAAAAATGGTACATTTTGTATTCAGTTAAACTCAAAAACTCTTAATTGTTTGGGACAGAAATTACTCACCAAATCCGGAATTCATTTTATTATTATTTTTATTTTTTTATAAACCAAAACTATTAATTATTTGGGAGGAAAATTACCCACTCAGTCCAAAATTTAACTTTTCAATTTTTTTAATTTTTTTCATATATCCTAAACCCCACATCCCCGTTTTCAAACCATATATCTCTAAACCTATACTCTAGATCTTAAACCTCAAACTTTATATATACCCTTAAAAATATATTATAATAATTATTATTAAAACTAAAAATGTTTTTATTATTTTTAAAATAAATATAATTTATTTTTTACTTGTTAATTTATTATTATTATTATTTGACATTATTGAATGCATAGCTGAATAACTATAAATATATATGTCAATCGATAGCGCATACATTTTTAGTTAAGCAGATATATAATATTGATTTATATTCAATATACTGACGATGAAGTTAAAAAGTTTTCACAAGCGTTTAGTTTTACGATTTAGGTGCAGGGTTTAGAATTTAAGTTTTGTGGTAATAATTTAGGGTTTAAGTTTTAGGGTAATATGGTTAGGGATTTAGGTTTTAACCTATAAATCCTAATAACCCTTGAATTCTAAAACCCTAAAAAACTCTAAACCCTAAATTCAATCATAAACCTTAAAATTAAGGCACTTGTTAAAACTTTTTGCTTCCACCGTCAATGTATGAAATAGTAACACATATTATATATGTGTTTATAATGATTTTTCGATGGTTTACAATTCAACTACTATAGTGAATACATTGATGATATAATATCATAAAATTTAAAATTAGATTCAATCAAACTTATTCTTAATACGGTGTATAGCTTATTGAATATTCATCCTTTTATTTATTTTTACTTTTATATGTTTAAATAGATAATCAAGGCCAAGGTT
Organism: Hibiscus mutabilis; assembly: GCA_019671005.1. Taxonomy (NCBI): domain Eukaryota; kingdom Viridiplantae; phylum Streptophyta; class Magnoliopsida; order Malvales; family Malvaceae; genus Hibiscus; species Hibiscus mutabilis. The sequence continues at coordinate 39,430,805 of CM033751.1, read as the reverse complement.
GAAGTGAATAAAATCACCACAAATTATGTACATAGGCAACTCGGTGCTATGTACATATCAAATGTATCTCGTTGCTCTGGGCAGTCATAGAGGTAACTCAACGTTTAGTCGAAGGCACAACACTTAGCAAGAGTTTCTAAGGCTCTTAATTGGTTCAATTAGGTTTTAACACATTTAGAGTTTCCTGTTTAGTTGTTTTTATATGGGGTAAAAATAACATTTAACCATTTTCTGGGGGATTTGGTTAGCAAGGAATGAAAAAATCTTTAATGACAAAAGTACTAACTTCAAGGATTTAGTTTTCCTTACCAAGATGCGAACACTCTTTTGGTGCAAAGCAATCAACGAAGATGACTTTTTGAATGAGAGTACTTGGTGGGAGAACCCTGGAGCTTGTATCATCCCTTCGAGCCTATCATTCCTTGGACTAGAGCTATCCTCTGAAATTTGATTACTGTTGTTACTAGATGCTTGGACTAGAGCTGTGTTCTTTCTTTTACTGTCAGTATTTTCTTGCACCTCTCACACATGGTTTATATTTCCAGATTGCTTCTATGTATTTAGCCCTGAATGTGTAGTACTATTTTCTCTATTTAGGTTATAAATTTTTTTAATGAGGCTCACATAAAGGGTTATGGCGTGTATGATTAAATCGTTCTTAATAAATAATCATATTTGCCGAGCAAAAAAATATTTAACCATTTGGCTTGTGAGGGAAATTACTCTCCTAATCCAAAATCAATTTCTCAAAAATTTTCAATTTCTTCATATACCCTAAATCTTATAACATAATTTCCTAAACCCTATATACAATAAGTAAAAGGAATAAAACGGTACATATATTGCAAATTAAAATAGAACAACTTAACATGATATTCAGAATAACCTACACTTAATCTGATACTCGAAATGACCCGACCTGAAGTTCGTCTGTACCCAGTTAAGACTCGACCGGATTTTATCCGAAACCAACTGACCCACTTGAACTTAACCTAATAATCTGAATAACCTGAAACAAAGTCCATCTGAACCCGAGTTAACCAGATAATTAACCGCTCGAATCCGAACCGTTTTGACCCAAACATGGTAATAACCCGACAGACCCCGAAACGAGTATGAGTTGATATCAATCTGGCCTTGACTCGGCCTGAGTTGATCCGAACCTGATCAAACTTGATTCGAATCATTGACTTAACTCGAAATAATCCAAATCCGATCATGACTTGAACTGAAATCCACCCTAGTAACCGATTTTACATCCCAAAATTCAAGACTTTGGTTGAGTTGGATGTAGACGTATTTGTCGCGGAAGACTTGAATGAAGAGGTATAACAAAGTTAGAATTATTTAAAAAATATTGAAAAAGTAACTTTTCATAAATAACCTCTTCTATTTTATTGTATTAAATGAGTTATTTTCCCCTTTATAAAATAAGAAAGCCGTATCACGCAAACCTGCAGAATTATGAAGGGGATTTCATGCTTTACAAAGAGAATTGAAAATAAAATGCAGAAAAACACATTAATAGGTGTACAAGCACCACCGTACAAGTTACACTTGTAGCAAAGTAGTAGTTCAAGGTTTTCATTGCCTCCACCCAACAAACAACTACACCTGTAATAATATATTGTGCTGGCAATGCATTACCTGCGTCTATATGCCATTAATATCACCACTACTCTCTTTATCCAACATCTAAATCATCTCCTATTTAGGGTTTTTCCACCGTTACTCATCTCTTCTTTGTAAGGAAATTATCACCTGCCGGAATTTGTCAACACTTTTATACAGTATACCACAGCCACAAGGCTATGTGCTGAAAAAGTAATTCGGAAAACTAGTACTTCAAAATATTGTAGGTGAAGAAATAAAGTTGTTGTGGACCTTATTATTATAAAAAAAAAATTGTGGGTCCGTACAAGAAATTAAATCCAAAATAAAAATGATATGGTGTTGTGTCGATTAATCCTTAATTTGGTTGATGCCTGTTGTTACAATATACCCTTAACTTGAACAGGGTACGCTTAAAAAATTTATTTCAACACTACTTGTCCACCCAAACAAGAAGTTGACGGGAAGGTGTTTTTGGCTTTGGCTTCTAGAATTTTGAAGATATTTTCCTAAAACATCCTGCTATTAAAAATGTTTTTATTTCGATTATTCTTTTTAAAAGAAAAGGACCTCATTCAGGATGCAAACCAATGTCTATATATATAAAGATAAGATCCACTTACACAGAATGTAAAACTTATAGTTTTACACGTTTTTTGAATCGTTAGATGGGTTTACTATTTGTTAGAGTTTTAAACAGTTCTGCATAGCCCTATGAATTTTTTTTGTTATTTGTTAGAGTTTATGAAAATGATTTTAAAACTCTAACAAATAATGTTTAAAACTATAAAAAGGTTATTTCATCAAAAGAAAATATAAAATCTAAAAATTCCAAGTTAATATTAAAAAAACGAAAGTCAAAAAATCAAATAAACAGTAATGAATTATTTAAAAAACTGTATACTTTTGATCAAGTAAACAAAAATTCTAAGCAAGATCAAGTTGAAGTATAAAACATATTTAAAGTAAGTTGAAGTAAACCCAGTAATACATAATATTTGAAGATATGAATAAAACAGTAAGCAAAACAATAATAAAATACTAGACAGCCACCCTACTGACCACTGACATTAATTTATGAGGAAAAATATCCTTATCAGTATCTTCATATACAAGGCATAATATTCCCTCAATTATCCATAGTTTCAATGCTTAGCATATTTATTTCCAGGCAATGCTACTTCCTTGAAAAGTACAAAACTTGGTACACAAAACTAACCTGGAAATTACAACCTCCCTATGAAATTTATAAATAAACAAATGAAGAAAACATATACTATCTTCCTCTCCTTTCCTAATCCCAATAGACTCAAGAATTTCGTTTTCTTTTAACCTTAAATATTTCATTTTAGATAAAAACGGTATCTCTGTGAATGAAAACTATTAGTCTACTAACGATAAATAGCTTGGCAATATGACACTTAGCATAAAGATAATTTTATATTTTATAAAATTATTTTTTGATTGACGTGTCATTCTGTTAAGTCAGTATCTTTGTCTATATAACACTGTTATGTCTACTAACGATAAAAGCATACGCCTTTAGCTCCACCACAACAAGTACAAACAGCACATATCTGAAACCTCCTTAAATTTCTTTTGCTTTCATTGAACCACATAATCTTCTCTTCCTAAATTGGAGCCATTTCTGAAGACCCATTTACCTTCAAATCCATTAAAAAAAATAGTTCAATTCTTTGACATGAAAAGCAAAGGGATATAAGCATTCAAAGCAAGGATTTTGACTTACTTGTGGCATACTGGTAGCATCATTGTAATTGAAGACACAAGCTGAAAAGAACAGACACAGGAGAAAAAGAGTGACCCCATCAGCAGATTTCATGATTCTTCAAGTGATATTTTTGTATGTATGTGTGAATTGCTGAACATGTAGATAAAGAAAAGGAAATATAATGAATAAGAATGTGATATGGGTATAGAAATTTTTTTTGGTTGGTTATGTGAGGAAAAATATAGTCTTGTTTGGTTGAAATTTAATTTGGTGCAGATAATAAATGAAGCTTTTGGAGGTGCTAAATCAAGTGCATCTTAATTGAAGAAGAAAAAGTATTTTATTTCGGAATTGCCATCAGAGTAATATAGTACAGCTGGGTTTGTGCCTAACATAAGTGTAACAACTTTTGTGATCTGTTAGGCAGTAGGGATCTAGGCCGCTATATATAGTCCAATAGGCGTTGTATTTGGGTTAAGCTGAATTGTAAAATCAAAATTTGTCTAATAAAGCAGAATTACATGCTCTTCTTATTTTTTTTATATTTCTTTTAATATTTTCGATATATTCTAGTTTTTTTTTGTCATGGTATCAGAGGGTTTTTCGGAGTCTTCTCCGTTGATTCTGACATCATAGTGGGCAGTGCTGATGGCTAATGGTTCCTGCGTCTGGTGTTCATCACGATTCAACAATCGTGACAGTCTTTCTCTGCTCTAGTGAGATCTCTTCGTTTTGCACTTTTAAGTTTTTCTCTCGTTTTTTTCGGTGTGTTCACTTTTGCTTGTATCGTTTTGGTTTGGTGTTTCGCCTCTCTGGAGTCTGTTGATTTTTTGTGCTTGTCTTCTTTTGTTTTGGAGACTATTTGGATATTGTCTTGTGATTTCCTCGGTTTCTATTTCGTATCTATGGTTGTTCGTCTTCCTGTTTTCTGCTTGGATCTGTTCTTTTTTTCGAAGTTTCTGTTTTGCTTCTGCTTTGATTTTCTATGGCTCCTAGTGGAACTGAGATTGTGGATCCTGATGTTACTAATCAAAATACTGAGTCTAGTTCTCAATCGAGCATGTTATTTTCGACTAAAAAAATTAATGTGGTTCTAGATGATCATAATTACCTGTTGTGGCATCAACATGTGTACCTTACTACTAAAACACATAAGCTTCTTAGGTTTATAGATGTCAATGTTAAGCCACCTTCTGAACACATTACTAAAGACTCTCAGGTTGTTATTAATCCTGATTTTGAGGCTTTTGAAGAGCAAGATGGAGCATTAGCCTCCTGGCTTTTGTCTACTGTCAGTGAAAATGTTCTCCTTTATCTCATTGGCTTAAATTCTGCATCTGACATGTGGAATACGTTGCATAGGGTGTTTAGTGGCAAGACTACTTCTTGTCTGATGTATTTTAAGAGGCTCATTCACTCTCAAAAGAAGGAAAACCTTAGTATGAAAGAATTTCTTCTCAAAGTTAAGTCTGTCTGTGATAATTTGGCTAATTGTGGTGAGGTCATCTCTGAGCATGAACATGTGACTGCTATCCTTAATGGCCTTCAGCTTGAGTATGAGTCTACTATTCCTATGTTATCATCTGGGCCATCTTTATCTACTGTGATCAATGTTCGTACTGTTTTGTTAGATGCTGAAGCTAGATAGTCTATTTTTCTTAATTCTCTCACTGCATGTGCTCATGCTACTTCTCTTCAGTCTTCTACTAGTACCTATGTCCCACATGCTACTTCCCTTCAGCCCTATACTAGTACCTATGTCCCTGTTCCTTCTACTTAATTTGTTGTTACTACTGACAGTATCTCAGATGGTCAAACCTCAGCTGATTAGTACTCCAATTCTGTTAATTACTACAACAGGTATGATAACAATGCTAATAGGGGTCGAGGGAGAGGAAGATCCTTTCGCCCTCAATGTCAGCTATGTAGTAGATTAGGGCACAAAGCTGAGAAGTGCTACTATTGGTTTGATATGAACTTTAAGAATGAGGCCTCTAGAAACAACTTCATTTCTTCTGGTAAGGGTTTTGTTGCTGCTCAGGCCAATACTGCTTCGTTTAATGCTTATCCTTCTCCTGTCTACTATGCCTCTACAGCTCAAGTATTGGTGAATGCTGCTCAGGGTGTCTCTCTAACCTTTTTACATGTTTAACCTGTCTTGAGTAATTTTGTGTTTTCTATTTTCAGACCTATTCTTTCTTATAATCAACAGTTGCCTTTATTTCATCCTTCAGCTTTTGTTCAGCCAGTGCCTCATTATTCTGTTCCATCTTCTGCTCGAGTTTATATTGCATCACCTGAAGTGTGGTTGGGGACAATGCTTGATATCTTAGTTCTGGTGCTACTCACCACATTATCAATGACTTCACCTCTATTCAGCCAGAGACTGTTTCTCCAGCTTTAGGGAGTGTTAAAGTATACAATGTAATACCATATCTATTTCTTGTATTAGTGTTTAAAAAGGCGCAGCTGAGGCGCGCCTAGGCACTAAGGCGAGGCGAGGGTGAAGTGCCTAATTGGGTCTAGGCGAGGCGATTTCAATGAGGCGCACCAGGCGCAAAAAGGCACCGGATGTTTAATTTTTCTTGTTCTTTTTGTCTTTTTTTATTATGTTTTACATACTAACTTGGGTCAAAGGTGGGAACCAAACAAAAATAACATTAATCAAATGAAATTTAAATTAACTTAGTCGAGTTAATGTGTAATTTGAACTTAAAGCATAACACATGATATATACAAACATTAATTAAATTGGATCGAATTTAAATTTAAATTAATTTGGTTGAGTTTTAAAACTTGAACTAAATTTAATTGTTTTGATACAATAAAATGTTATTGCGTATTTGAGTTGATTTAAGTTTAAATTAATCTAGAATTGACTTATTTCTATCATGATTTAATTTATGGATAATTATTTGATACATTGCTAGTTTTCACAAACGTCTTAGTTTTAGGGTTTAAGGACTTGATTTAGGGTGTAGGGTTTAGATTTAGTAGTTTAGAATTTAGTCATTGTGAATAGAATTTTGGGTTTAGGGTTAGAATTTAGTTTTTATAGGTTAAAACTTAAATCCTCAACATATTACCCTAAACCATAACCTCTAAACCTAAATCTTAACTCTAGCTCCTAAATTCTAACCATTAAACCCTACACCCTAAATTGAGTTTATAAACCCTAAAACTAAGTTGCCACTAGTGTATTGGATATAAATCCTTAATTTAAATCATATTATCATATATCTTTTTGAGAGTATTATATAACTAACTTTGTCTATTTATAGTATAAAATTTTTTATATTGCATGATAAAATGCAATATGCTTTTTAATTGGAAAGTTAAAGGTAAATGAAATTAAGAGCTTTGTTGAACTTATAGTCCTTTTTAAAGTACTAAATGTTCTTTCTTATTTAGTACTATGCTTCATGTGCATTTATACATTCTCCTTGATTGGTTCATGTTGAAGTTGAACATTCAAAGAATCTCATTATTCGTATCAACCCAAAATTTTATTGAATGTAAAGAACTTTGAAGTAATGCTTAATACATAAAATGCTGATGATGAATACTCTTAGGTGTTTACAATGCATGAACTGTTCTTTTTGTTTTACTCTACAACTGGAGAAAACCTGTATATCTCTTATTTTTAAAAAGTGCGCCTTATTGCTATAAAACCCCTATCGCCTTAGTGCGCCTTTCGCTCTTTTAACACTGTCTTGTACTGTTCAATCTAGATTAATAACTGCAAACAAATGTTTTCACCTTAAAAATATGTTATTGGTTCCTAACATTACTAAAAATCTCATTTCCGTCTCTACGTTTACACAGAACAATAGAGTATCTCTTGAATTCTTCCCTATAGTTTGTCAAGTGAATGATCTGCTGACAAGATAAATATTGTGTGATGGTTATGAGACCAATGGTCTGTATAAGTTTGGGGCTACTTCAAATAAGTGATCATCTGGCACTATCAATCACAAGCTGTCTACCCAATGTTCTGCTGTTAATAATTCTGCTGATTTGTCTAGTTTTGTTAATAAGTGCTCTCAGCACAAGTCTGTTAGTAGTTGTTTTGTGTTCACTGCCTCTGATTCTGGCTTAGAGCTTTGGCATAAGCGTCTAGGTCACCTTAGTCATGCTGTTCTTGTTTCTGCTTTACAAATGTGTAATATTTCATTCAATAAAATTTTGAGAATATCCCGTGTCAAGCAAGTCAATTGGGCAAATTTCATAAGCTATTTTCAGCATCCACCGTTGTTTATTGTTGATGTTTGGGGCCTTGCTCGTATTCTGTCTAATGGCTTTAAATATTATGTTGCTTTCACAAATACCTATAGTAGGTATTCCTGGGTTTATTTCTTGAAATTGAAATTTGATGTTCTTGCAGCTTTTGTGCAGATTTATAAGTTGCCAGGGAAACAACTCAGTGTCAAACTTAAGGCCCTACAAACAGATGGGGGTGGGGAGTTCATTGCCTTGCAATTCTATTTGAAGGATCAAGGGATTCAGCATAGGATGCCCTGCCCTCGTACTTCTGAGCAGAATAAACTTGCTGAGAGGAAACATAGGCAAATAGTGGAGGTTGGGCTTTCCATGTTGGCTCAAGCAAGTCTTTCATTACATTTTTGGCAAGATGCTTTTCCCTCTGTTGTGCACCTCATTAACAGGCTGGTTACAAAAGTTTTGTCAAGTACAACTCTTCATGAAAAACCGTTTCATCTTTTACCTGATTATAGCATGTTTAGAGTCTCTGGATGTTTATGCTACCATATCTAAGACCCTTTAATCAGCATAAACTGTAATATCGATATAGTCCTTTTGTTTTCTTAGGGTATCCCCTAGTTACAAGGGGTATAAGTGTTTGGATAAGTCTGGTAGAGTCTACATGTCTAGGCATGTGAAGTTTGAAGAAACTATTTTTCCTTATTCTCTACATGTTGTGCCTCAAGCTTCAGTTCAGAAGTATAAACCTAAGAACATTTCTTTTTCTTTTGTATCTTGTCCCACTTCTAATGTCTATTCTTCTTCTTCTGATGTTTCTTTTTTTTCCTATCAATGGGTCTAATGTCTCTATGCACAATCCAATTTTTCAATCTTACTCTGGTGATAATTCCCACTCCCACAGACTTAATCACTCTTTTGGTCATGCTTCTGGTCATGATCCTCATTCTCAAGTTCCATCCTCACTCTCACAATCTATATCTATGTCATCTTCATCCTCCACTACTACTTTATTTATTCTTCATTTATCTTCTATCTCTATCCCACCTTCATCATCCCCTGCTACTTCATTTTCGTTACATTCATCTTCTACTTCTATACCACTACCATCATCCACTGCTATTTCATCTTGTCATAATCCATCTTCTACTTTTATTCCACCATCGTCATCCACGGCTATTCTATCTTTTCATAATCAATCTTCTACTTTCATTCCACCACCATCATCCACTGCTATTTCATCTTCTGTTTCCTTACCACCCACTGTTACAAATTGACACCCCATGGTTACTCAAGGAAAGTCGGGCATTTTTAAGCCAAAAGCATTCCTCACTGAGCTGGAGAACACGAAACCAGTTGATGTGTTTGAGGCCTTCAATCATTTTGCGTGGTCAGCTGCTGTCTATGAGGAGTACACTGCCCTCATGAAAAATAACACTTGGGAGTTGCAAGTGTTACCACCTAATAGGAAACTTGTGGGGTGTAAGTGACTTTTTAAAGTCAAGAAGTCTGATGGTTCTGTTAAAAGATTTAAAGTACGCTTTGTGGCAAAGGGTGATTCCCAGCAAGTTGGTAGTGACTTTAAAGAGACCTTTAGTTCAGTGGTTCGTGCTGCAACAATCAAGATTGTTTTTTTCTGCTGATGTTGTTAATCACTGGCATATAAGGCGGATAAACATCAGCAAATGGTGAGTTGTCTGAAGAAATATACGTGTGTCAACCTCTTTGGTTTGAACAAGTTGGGCCACATGGGGAGAAGCTAGTGTGTCGTCTCACCAAGGCCTTATATAGACTTAGACAGGCCGGCCACAAGGGCTTGGTTTGATACTCTGAAAGCATTTTTGACTGGGTCAATGGGTTTTACTATCTCCAGATATGATTTCTCTCTCTATATTCGCAATACAAGCTCATCTTCCTTGTTGTTAATGGTGTACGTTGATGATATTATCATCACTGTTGACGATCTTATGGAAGTCAATGAGGTAGTTCGAGAGATAAATCACGAGTTTGCTTTAAAAGACATGGGTGAGGTAGCATTCTTTCTTGGCATAGAGATTCAACAAACTGACAAAGGCCTCATGTTGACTCAACACAAATATGTTACTGAACTTTTACTTAAAGTTGATATGCTTAAGACTAAGCCTACCCCTACTCCTATGATTATTGCTGCCAAGGTAAAACCTGATGATGGGCATCAGTTTGGGGATATTCAGCTTTATCAAAATCTGATGGGGAGCCTTCAGTATATGTGTCTCACTCGACCTGATTTAGCCTATGCTATTAATAAGGTTAATCAGTTTATGAATGCTCATCATGAGGTTCATTGGAAGGCTGTAAAGCGTGTTCTTAGATACTTAGCCTCTCTTGTACAAAAAGTCTGGTGTTTTAAATTTGGTGGCCTATGCTTAGTGTCACGTGGCTAGAGTTCCAACCAGCCCACTGTGCGGCCTTAGGCGATGTGACTCAAGACAAACGCCTAAGTAAGCCTTCTCAACCCTCTCGGAAGATCAAACTTCCCAAGCACCGACAAATGCAAAGCGTTCTAGCGGAATCGGATCAAAAGAGATGAGCGAAGAAGAACTTCGAAAGAACGCTCAAGAACAAAGAAAAGAACACAAGAACACTCAGAGGATTTAGAGTAAATGCCTTTATTCCTTGGAAACTTGGATACTGAATACAAAATGAGGAGGGGAAGGTATCTATTTATAGTTGAGTTCCCTCCAATCCAACGGTCTATACAGATTTACATCGACGGTCAAGATGAGAGCCTCTATCTTATCTACAACATTTGAATTTTAAATTTCAAACAATAGATAATGTGGGAATTATCTTCAATTATCTTTAATTAAATTAAAGATAATTTACTATGGTAATTACTATGTCTTTTTGGATCTTCCCACAGATCGGGCCAGTTTGGTGGTCTTTTTGGGCCCAAGATCTCTATCTGAACCTCTTGGGAACCCTGGTGTGCACCCCGTGGTGCCAATGACTCGGGCCTCGGTTGACGGCCCGTGACAATCTCCCCCACCAAACTTGGCGATGCCCTTGTCGCGCCTCTCGAACAAAGTTGACATCGATCCTGGAGCTTCATTCCGCGTGCCTTGGCTTGCTCCCAACTCATAATCTGGCTTGATTGTCCCCCTATAAGGACCGCTCTCCCCATAAAGAGCACCGGACTCTGATTCGGATGTCCCCCCATAAGGACTGCCCACCTTAGCTCGCACCACCATGCAAAATCAACCGTCCCAAGCACATCTTGATTGTAGGAACTTTTTCCTACCAGTTCTGACTTGCCCCGATCTGGACTCTCCCGATCCTTGTGCACAAACTTGGATGCCTTCACGTTAAACACCGAACGAACCCTCGGTACTCTGAGTGGTTGTTTCGGCTCGCACCAAGTCTTGGCAACTCCATCTGATAGGTTAGGTTTTCTGGGCCCTACACCCAACAAATCCAGAAATTCAAACTGTAAAACACTATCACCGTGCTCAAGACGTACCTCACTCCTTTTCCCGGCATTTACTCTACACATCAATCCTTCTTCCCTGAAGTGTGATGCCCCATTGCTCATCGGCAATGCAAATCCCATCGACACTTCTCTCCCATTGAAGTTCGATGCCTCGGCCACCTCGTTCATGGATGGCTCCTCGACGGCCTTCATGCCAACTGCCTCGGGCAACTCTCGCCCATCCAAGGTAGTGTCCCCAACTGTCGCCTCCAACTCGATGCCTAATTGGCTTGGAGCATCCTCGACAAGCTGAATGGCTGTCAGCTTCTTGGTTCCTCGCCTACTGTCTCAGTACACAGGCACAACGCACCGTTGTCTCGGATCCAAGATGCACACGACGTTGGCAAACGGAATGATGAGAGCTTCAATACGGTCAAGGAAGTTTAGTCCCAAAATAAAATCAAAGTCATCTAACTCGATTACCTCAAAATTCTCCTTGGCCTTCTAATCCCCAATCTGCAACTTAATCTTTCGCACTGTTCCCACAACTGGAACTTCCCTTGAATTCACCGTCTTGATCTTACCGGTTGAATCCACAACTTTAAGACCAAGTTTCTCGGCAGCATTCTTGGACATGAACAGATCGCTTGCTCCGGTGTCCACCAAAGCACTCCTCGATCGTCCCGCCACGTTGATGTCGACAAACATCAACCCATTCTACTTCTGGCCCTTCCTCGCCTTGACAGAATCTAATACCATCGAGTCAAGCTTCGCAGCCTCATCACTCTCGGGCTCGTCCTCCTTGGACTTCTTAACTCGATCAGGGCATTCTCGCGCTAAATGCAGCCCCCTACATCGGTAACACTTTCGATGTACTTTTTCCCCCCTCGGCTTCCCTCCTTTGATGCTAGCGATTGCACCAACTCTACCGGGTTCTCCATCTGACTCGTCGTCCTCCTGGACAATGGCATCGAGGCGGCTCCTCTTCTTGGGACAGTCTTTCACTACGTGTGGACCATCACAATGGTAGCACCTTATGGATCCTCGATCCTTCCGATCGTCTGGTTTCGCGTACCGGTTTGGCTTGGTCGATGGCCTCTCCATACCATCATCGCTGCTATCTTCGAACACGTCCTCGTCTCTCCCACCAATACCCTTGCCATGGGGCTTGGAAGACTTGGACTCCATGGACTTGTAAGCACTATAATCGGTCAAGGACTCCGCGATGGCTAGGGCTTTGGAAAGTTCCTGCACATCCCTCCGCTCTAACTCGGTCCTGGCCTATGGCTTCAATCCATTCATAAACGTGAAAAGTGCATCCTTCTCACACAAGTCAGGGATAAGGAGTTGTAGCTCACTAAACTCCTGGATGTAATCCGCAATGGATCCATCGTGTCGAAGCCTCCTAAACTTGGACCTGGCTTCTTTCTCCGTGTTACTCGGGCAAAACTGCTGCTTGAACTCCGCTTGGAACTCCTCCCATGTTTCAACGCCCGTGCCTCCACTATTCTCATCAAGGCACCTACGTCGCCACCATAACAAGGCAACGTCAGTCAAGTAAACAACATCAGTATTTACCTTCTCGGCATCGTCTGTGATGCTCATTGCCCGGAAGTACCGCTCCATGCACCAAATGAAGTTCTCAACATCTTTCGCCGACATGTTCCCCTTGAACTCTCTTGGCTTCGGAATGTCCTTCATTGGTCTAGGTGTCGTCGTGGTTAACACACCGTTCCGTATGGCAGCCTGATAAACCATCACTTCCGCCTTCAGATCCACCATTTCCACCCTCAATGCCTTCAGCATGGCTTCGAGAGCATCTCTCTTTCCCTCTGACTGATCACCCTGGTCATCTAGCTCCTCGATCCGTGTATCCACCACGTCGAGTCGCTCAACATAATCCTTCATAGATCCCTCAAGCCTGGTGACCCTCTCCTCGAGTGCCGACAACTTGTCCCTCGAGTTTGCTCGACTTCCTTTGTCCGCCTGGTTCTCCACACCCTTCTGGCTCACTGCAGCATTCTCTCCCTTCTTTGGTGCCATCTCTACTCGATGCTTCGTGCCTCGAATCAGCTCACGTCGCTCGAACCAGGCTCTGATACCAACTGTCACGTGGCTAGAGTTCCAACCAGCCCACCGTGAGGCCTTAGGCGATGTGACTCAAGACAAACGCCTAAGTAAGCCTTTTCAACCCTCTCGGAAGATCAAACTTCCCAAGCACCGACAAACGCAAAGCGTTCTAGCGGAATCGGATCAAAAGAGATGAGCGAAGAAGAACTTCGAAAGAACGCTCAAGAACAAAGAAAAGAACACAAGAACACTCAGAGGATTTAGAGTAAATGCCTTTATTCCTTGGAAACTTGAATACTGAATACAAAATGAGGAGGGAAAGGTATCTATTTATAGTTGAGTTCCCTCCAATCCAACGGTCTATACAGATTTACATCGACGGTCAAGATGAGAGCCTCTATCTTATCTACAACATTTGAATTTTAAATTTCAAACAATAGATAATGTGGGAATTATCTTCAATTATCTTTAATTAAATTAAAGATAATTTACTATGGTAATTACTATGTTTTCTTGGATCTTCCCACGGATCGGGCCAGTTTGGTGGTCTTTGGGCCCAAGATCTCTATCTGAACCTCTTGGGAACCTTGGTGTGCACCCCGTGATGCCAATGACTTGGGCCTCGGCTGACGGCCCGTGACATTAGGCTGATGCTGATTGGGCCTCGTCCGTTGAGTACAAACGGTCATACTGTATTTTTGTGGGATCCAATCATGTTGCTTGGAGCTTCAAGAAGCAAGCTACAGTCTCCAAGTCCACGACAGAGGCTGAGTATTGCAGTCTTGCTAACTTGGTGTCTGAATTAATTTGGGTTGATCACGTCCTTTAGGAAATTGAATGACAAGCCCACTGTGTGGTGTGACAACACCTCACAAGTTTCTATTTTCACCAATCCTACACGTGATGCCATGTAGAGATTGATCTCCACTTTGTACGAGAGCGTATTTTATCTGGCCAGCTGCTAGTCAATTTCGTCCCCTCCTTTGACCAAGTTGTTGACATTCTTGCTAAACCAATACCTTCAGCTTTTTTCCAACATACGGAATCGTATTGGCATTTTCTCGTTTCCTGATCTTTTTCGAGATGATGAATTCAGGAAAATATCAGAGTAATATAGTACTGCTGGGTTTGGGCCTAACTGAAGTGTAACCACTTTTGTGATCTGTTAGGCAGTTAGAGATAAATTACTGATTTGGGCCTCTATATATAGTCCAATAGACGTTGTATTTGGGTTAAACTGAATTGTAAAATCTGTTATTTGCTTTTATTTTTTAAAATTTCTTTTAATATTTTCGATATATTCTCGTTTTCGGTCAAGTTAGACTTGAGAATAAAAGTATTTTTATCTTCTTAGATTTTAAATTTTTATTTTTATTCTTTTGTATATTTAAAAAATACTATATTTTTCAATTCAAAATATATATGTTTCATATTTAAATTTTTTAAATTTAAGAAAACATACATTTATGCTGATCGAGTTTAGTTTGATTTCCGTTGTCGTCAGCACAAGACGTGAAATCAATCATGTTTAAATGTTCAATGTTCTCTGATTCATAAATGAGGATGGTTTGAATAATATAGCCTTTGTATCAAATTAAAAAATATATATGTTTAATTTTTTATTTGTTTAATGAATTATATTTTAACATGTGCCACTAGAAAAACATAAATATTTAAAAAAACAAAAAAAAACATATAACGCCCTTACTGACAAATTTACTAAATTTAACGGTTTTTGCACTGTCTGTTAGAAATAAACTACATTTGATATGAAATCTAACTTAGTATCTATAATGTGAAATCATCAAGAACAATAAATTGAATGCGGAAGCGTACTTGAATATATCTATAAGTTGAAAATCTTGAATCTTGATGTTAAAATCTTGAATCTTTGGTGTTGATCTTCCAAGAAGATAAATTTACTATTGACCTAAAAATCTGGAATAAGAGAAAAACAAGTTAACATATTTCTTGGGGACCACTACCTCTTTATATAACTAATTATTAAATTAGTTACTAGTATCAGGATTTATGTTTTTATATAATAATTGAAAAATAGTTTTGGACTAAATTGAAAAGATTTCAAAAATGATTTTAAGTCCAAACAACTTGAAACATAAGTTTGAGAAGTTTTTGAGAGGTTTTAGAAATGTTTTAAAGTAGCTAAACTAACGTTTTCAACATAGGCGTACCGATACGGTATACCTTGTATCGATACGGTCCAAGGGTTTCAGCTACAGTATTTTTCCAGTAACCAAAACTCGTACCGATATGCCCCTATGCGTGCCGATACGGAGTGGATCGTTTCGATACGCACGTGGCGTACCGATCCAGTTTTCAACTACCCCAATGGCTATTTAAATTGTAGGGCGTACCAAAACAGACCAATGCGTGCCGATACGGTTTGCCAAACAGACCAAGTCGTACCGATACGATTTACCAAACAGACCAAGGCATACCGATACGGCCCAAGGTGTTTCGATATGGTTAGCAAGACTGAGCATAACGGCTAGTAGCTGTACCGATATGGGTACACTCGTACCGATACGAACAACACCAGAGCTGCATTTATTGCTGGAAACGAAGCCTCCAACGGCTCCAATTCAATCCCAACAGTCTCCAATGGCTAGAAACTCAATTGGGAGTATTTAAGGACCTTTCAAGCTTCAGCAACAACTAATGATCCTCAAGTCAACAACATTATGATGAAAATTTGTCTTAGTGCTTAAATTTCTTATTTTTGCATAGACAACACTCGTGAGCTCAAATGTTTACATATGCTCAAGTGTTTTAGGATTTGGGTGAGTGCTTCAAAGAGTGTAAACATATACCTTGTAGAGAGGAATTCTTGTTTGCTTTATTTCTTTAGTTTGAAAGGATTCCCAAAGTTTGGGTTGTAAGCTTTGGATGCTAGACTTGGTAATTAAGTCTATGTTGTAAAGGTTGTCTCCTAAACCTTGTTAAAAAGGGAATAAATCTTAGTGGATTTGAGAAATCCTTAGTGGGGAGCTAAGATAGTGGATGTAGAGCTTGTTAGAAACTTGAACCACTATAAATCCTTATGTTCATTGTCTATCTTTTTGCTTCCACCACCAACACCCATAAATCGACTTCTCCACCACTTGGCAAGCAATTCGGTTGAAGGAATTCGAGCTACTTCCATCCCAACAATTAGATATTTATAATTTTGTCCCTCATCGAAATATAAATACATCTTATGATATCTACACTTTTATTTTCATGACATTTTAATACCCATGACACTTCTAACATAAGTGATCACTTAATTTTGTGTCATACTTTATAATAGTATTGTACATTATACATATGTGCCCACAATTACGGATTTTAATTCAACATTGTTACCATATGACAACTTGTTTTTAATGGTCTATAAATAAAATAATAAAATATAAAGGTCAAAAGGGCTCGATAAGTTGAATATTTATTTTTATCATAATTTGAAGACAATTAATTTTTATGCCTACTATATATATAAGATACACACTTGTTTTAATGCAATAATTTTTATACTTATACTCCCTCCGTCTCACTTAATATGTTCTTTTTGTGTTTTAAAATTGTCTCATTTAAATTGTCCCATTGAAAACAACAATAACTTTTACAAGGCACGTTTCTATTGTTACCTTTTCTTTAATTTTCCAACAAAAACAAAATTTAACTTTTCAAGGACAAAAATGACGTTTCAATTATTTTACGTCACTTCTTTTACACAAACTTTTTCTTTCCAAAACTATGTGAAAAATCAACAATAAACATATTAAGTGGGACGGATGAATAATATTTGGCATTGAGATAAAAAAATCGCAAGTTTTAATATTCATATATAAATAATCATCCATTTCCACAACTTCTAGAACAATTACCTCGGTCCTATCTTCCTCTATCTAATGATTCTTATATTTCTTTTCAAAAGATTATTTTAAATTTTAATTTATTTGTTTGTCTAATATAATTAATATGCATTTACAAATAGATAATAGAAAGTGACTGATCTGTAATAAAAGTGAATCAGGCCCATTCAACAATATTTATTAGCCTATGCCTTGTGCGAGTTGCTTAATCAGTCTCAAGTTTTTTTTTTCCTTATTTTCACATGATTTTTTATGTCATTTGTTGTGATCTAATGATAATATTTATTTATTATATTAATCTTTTGATAATATACATATGTGATATAGGCAAGTTGTTTGAATCTGAATTTACTAAAGAAAATAACATTTTTTTTATTGAAATCACCCGAAGGCTTTTAGATTTTTTTTTGATAAATATACTCTAAAATAAGAGGCACCTAATAGATGTAGTTGCAACACAAATTAAACAAGTTTTG
This sequence comes from Hibiscus mutabilis, assembly GCA_019671005.1. Lineage (NCBI taxonomy): Eukaryota > Viridiplantae > Streptophyta > Magnoliopsida > Malvales > Malvaceae > Hibiscus > Hibiscus mutabilis. Next base: position 39,413,375 of record CM033751.1, on the reverse strand, counting down.
GGTTCTTTCTTCACCAACTAGTGTCGGTTTTATTGCATTTCATATTCTTATTATTAACATGGTAACATGGTAATTGGTAGAGTAGGGCCTCAGGGGCTTCATACGTTTATTATATCAATCTTAATCTCCTGTTTTTCAATGCTCAAATAAGCACTATGCCAATATGCGGCGTGTATTTCCCTAATTACTCAGCACAGCAGCGGTAAGTGTAGAACATGTCCATCACTTTGGAACACTCGGGGCACACCATTATCCCTGGAATCTGACCCATAACCGACAGGTTAATGTTGATGCAGCTATGCACATCCCTCGTTATTAAATCATTGTACTCCACGATTCCCTTAATGAAACGATTCCCCACGTTTTCCTTTATCCATTTCTGGTAGTTTTCCATGATACTCAGAGCCGTTTTCCCGCTGGTTGTCACCATCGGACTTGTTCCCATTGAAAACATGGCCCATGCTTCGCCATTCCCGCCGTACCCAACCATTTTCATGGCCTCCTGCATCACCCGATTCTTCCTGCTAACACTCACTGTCTTGCCGAGTTTGATTTTTGAGTACAACATGCTCTCCAGTCGAGCCCAGAACTGCCACTGAGATTCAGGTTCAGGAACAAGGACGCCTCCGCCCAGCTCATTCCTTGTTAGCCCTTTGCCTTTGGTCTTCCCCAGCCCGAGGTACACAAGCTTCAAGGAAACACCGGCAACATGTGCGGCAATTCTCACTTTCTTGATGAATTCCCGATTCCATGGCATATCGCCACCACCAAACAAGCACACAAATGTCCCATTGCTCTTTGTCTAATGAATCAAGGAAACACAACAGCGCTAAAAAGCTTCCGATAATAGAACCAAAAAGTAAATAAAAATAGGGTAAGTTACACCTCAAGTCACTTAGTCATAGCAAACATGTCATGTCACTTTCAAAAGTAATAATTCAGTCACTTATTTGTAGATTTAAGAACAAACATGTCATTCAATTAAAATTTTATGACAAACAAATTATTTTGTCATTGAAATTGAAATGGCTTGGTATAATAATAATTATAATCTCTAAAACTTATGCATTCTATTAATTTGGTCCTAATTCAAAATAATTCAATAAATTTAACCTTTCATATTTAAAAATTTTAACACTGCACCATCCTAACACAACTTTCCACCACTTACCACACTCTATGATATTGTCCATCAGCCTAATAATCAACACATGTGATTGCTCGACAAAGGCAATCACTTCACAAAAGTTGACAGACTAATGAAATAAACTCATTATGACCTTAATGTCGCCTGCTAGTAGACATATTCACTTCACTAATGAAAATTTTAACTATGCAAGGTTAAGTTTGTTGAATTATTTTGAATTATAACCAAATTAATAGAATGACTAAAATTGTTATTATATCAAGCCATGTTTCAATTTTAATGAAAGATTGACTTATTTGTCACAAAATTTTAATTGAGTGACATGTTTGTTCATAAACTTATAATTATGTAACCGAATTGTTACTTTTAAAATAAAAGTGACTTGTTTGTTCCTAAACTTATAATTGCGTAACCGAATTGTTACTTTTAAAATAAAAGTGACTTATTTGTTCCTAAACCTATAATTGAGTGAATAAATTGTTACTTTTAAAAGAAGAATGATATGTTTGTTAGTAAACCTATAACTAAGAGACCTATAGTGTAATTTACCCATAAAAAAGTAAATAAATATAGAGTGATTATAAGTGTACCCATGATTGTATGTCTATGTCATCGGGAAGGATAAGTTGATCGAACAACCTGTCAAGCCTCCAACCATTTTGCTCATCTATTTTGCTCCACAGATTTCGCTCTATTTTTGCAGTGAAAGGAAAGGCCGAATTACCCCATGTCCACTACATAGGGAGGGCATTCAAGCATGTGATTTCCCCACTTTGATTCACCGACACAGCAATGGCTTGCTTTATAAATTGCCAGTCCTTCTTTATGCACTCAATCACTTGTGCTTCAATCTTGTAAGGCTCAACTACAATCCATTCCATCATCTGTTTCAGCTCACTAAACCTTGCCGCTTCTTTCGTACCACTTGCCGACGATTCCACGATCGGGAGCCACACGATTTCATACTTGTTCTCATTCTTTTGGTACAATCCTTTGAGAACCGTGATTTCTTCGATGGAGATGTCGAGATCTGATACGAGAAATAATACATGCCTGTTCGTCAGTTTTTCAGAATCCTGTTCCATAAACATATCAATCATCAAAACCCCATGTTTTGAAACGAAGGATCCGATGATAATAACATGAAATTTGAACCAACCTCTATATATTTATTGATTTTTTCAATTAGTTCCGAGGTCCCGGTAGTATGAATAGGTCTGCCTATGTGTTCATAATCATATGGTGACACTTTCCCTGCACCACATTGTGATCAGGTGTCAAAAAGACGAATGAAGTTGTTTTTCTTTTATTTTTTTTTATGTCCGTTTCACGGTTTATGTTTGAAATTTGTAACTGTTACTTAACAATATCGGTTTCTTACCACATCTCCCAGTACTTAGTACTAACAAACATATTTTTTATACGAAGGCTTACCTGTAGCTTTCAGTTTCTCTTGAAGTTCAGTATTTATCTCTTTAAGTTGTGTTGCCAACATTGTTAATTTCTTATCACCAATGTCCCTAAAATCAGAAAAATTATTAGATATGTCTGGCTTACCGCGTTATCATGGTCTCATACAATAATAATTTTTCATCTCATTTTTTTTCAAAATAAATATTCACATCTTTTCTACATGTCACTAAATGAATGAATCTCATTGGATGAGACTATGAATGACGTGGTAAGCCGAGACCATGTAATAATTTCTCCTAAAATCAGAGTAAAAGAATTAATTATATGAATATAATATAATATGCCAAAAATAAAATAGTTAAATTTGAACATGATGGATGTTTAAGTGTCTTACTCCCGTTTGCTTAAAGTGGTTGAAATTTGCAAAACGATGCCAATGATATTCTTTTCTGATAACTCCGCCTCCATGGATGACGCCTCTTGCCGGATGTTGGAGAAGGCCAAACTGGTGCGGGCCACTTCCTTCATGGCATCGATAAGCCCCAAGTTCTGAAGAGCGTTCAAATCGACTTCGAGCGAGTGGCCTTTTACGATATTTGCAAACTTTGCAATCGGATGGTCGCAGTGCTTCTCCAGCATCGACAATTCTCCAATACTGGAAGCGAAAGCTGCGATGGCTAGCACCACTCTTTCGTTCCACGAATAGTTTCGAAGCCTTCCTTGCACTGCCGATGTGATTTTACTCACATTTCCTGTTCCTTCTAAGAGATTGCATGACATCTACAATGGGCTCAACGAATTTCAAAGCATTAAAATTCACGAACACAATACTCGTAGTGATAATAATAGTATCCTTTATGTCTGCAACGGCCATAGACACAATGCGACTGAACGCAACAGCAATTTAAATCCCGACTAAAGCAGTGGTTACCTCACAGGAGATATTTCGGATATCAGTCAATGGTTGACGCATACCATCAATTTTCTCCAGGCTGCTCATCACATCGTTTAACTTTCCAGACTCGACAGCGTCGTCCTACAACAAGTAAAAGCTTTTAAATATGTTATGTTGGAGAAGTAAATAAGAGCAAAGTAATTATGAAGAACCTGGGAAGCAACAGCAATGTTGAAAATGCTGTCGGTGAGCTCGACTATTTTTTGGAGATCAAGTTGATGAGTTTCAAAGGAATTCTGATCAGTTAACTGAGCTTGCTGTGAGTGCTGGTTTGGGATGACAGCATCTTCGGGTTGCATTGTAGTTCCAGCCATCGTTAGCTAGGAAGGTGAGGGTGGCAGCCAGTAGGTCAAGATTCAAGAGTCACATCCATTTTGACGATTATATACACAAGGAATGGCTTGTACATATCGGGTAAAAGTTCACATATCATCACTAAACTATAATAAAAGTTCATTTTGGTCACCCAACTTTTAAAATTTACAAAATAACTATTAAACTTTGATTTATTGTTACAAAATGGTCACTTAGCTGTTAACTGTTTTAAGGGGTGGCGTGATAGTCAATAAGATGCATATAACAGAATATTTAGTCTCTCATATTTGCACATTCAATCAATTTAGTCCTAATTCAAAAATTTTAAGAAATTCAACCCTCATTAATACAATCAAATTGATAAAATGTGTAAATAATGAGGGTTAAATTTCTTAATTTTTTAGAAAATGTGTAAATATTATTACTAAATTTTTTATTACACAAAATTTCTTAACTGTCACATCACCCCTTAACGACAGTAATGACTCAGTGACCATTTTATAAAAAATCAAAATTTAATAATTATTTTATAACTTTTAAAATTTAAGTGAAACATTTTTCTATAATTTAGTGAACTCTTTACATTTAAATATTTGGCCAATCATGTCATAGAAATGACAAAGAAAAGAAAAGTGTTAACTAATAAATATTTGGCCAATCAATGTCATAGAAATTCCCTCAATTATTCTTATATTATTGAGTCATTGTATGAGTACTGACTAATTGGTCGATGCCACATGTTTATTTCAGGGAATATTTTTGCCTGAATTGGAATAGGATGGTAAATTAAATATAAAAGAATAAACGGTCCAAGTAAATTAAATTAGTACGAAAAGCATATATGTATATCTGACGTGACAAAGCTAAAGTTGATTATTCTTTGAGTCGGGATCAAGAACATGTAGCATTGATGAATTAAAGAAGTTGCTACTTTTCTAAATATTGCATCATATTCTTGCTTGACTTGTTAGGCTGAGATGCAGTCGACAGAATCCTTCATGTTCTTACAAAAATAAGTATTTAAATTATATTTTTTTATTAAAAAATTACATCGTTTTTTAATTTTAAGTGTTTAAATTTTTTTCATGTCAAAGTAAATGTCTAATATTTTCTTCCATGCTCATTTTTAGGTTGTCCATCATAAAAAAATTCAATCCTCGTTCGTTCCGCTCAATTTTTTAGAGAAAATTTGAAAATTTGTTAATTTGTGAGAAAATTAAATGATTTTAAGTCTCAAAAGCTTCGATTTTGAGAACACATTTATTCTTGATGCATCAATTTCGATCTACGAAACTTTATTCATTTTTTCAAAAAAAAAAAAAAACTTAAGTCGCAAAAATGTTCCAAAATTTATTTTATTATAATTAATTTGGGTCTTTCATTAAAAGTGTTATAGGCTTGGAAACTTGATGCAAACACTAAGTCTATAGTTTTGATCACAAAGGCCTTGAGAGGTGTAGGGCTAAAAACTCCTAATACTAACAAAAATCTTTCTTTTGTAACTCTGCAGAATAAAAGAGACTCATTTCTTTTGAGAGAGGTAGGATTTTTAGTTATCTTTATAAAATATAAGTGTAGAAAAGAATAAATGCAAATAAGAATACTCTAGTTTTGTTTTTCACCCTATTCTACTGAAAGATTTTTTTTTTATTATAAATTTCAATTAATTAATTTTATTTATGATTAGAATGATTCTCATTTATTTTATAATATGTGAGTTCGAAGATAGTAAAAAAGATGAATTGAACGAAAGAAAAGATCATAAGTTTATTGTGGAAACTGAAAACATCATGATTTTAAAAGTCAATTTCGATTTATATTTTCGAGTTGTTGGATTTTTATATCTTGAAAAGCTATTTTTAGCTGTTGGTTCATCCAATCAGTAGTTTCTGAAATCCTTGTGCAACACACCATGTAATCTATGATCTCTCTCAACTTCATGCTGGTACTACTACTTATAATGGTAAGGTAAAGTCACTATAGCTGTTGGGTATGCTTTAGACATTTCTCATATTGCCCAATCCCATTTGAAGACTTCCTTCCTATAAAATGTTGCTTTTGGATCACTTATTGTATGTTCATGACTTTATAATAGGAACACAACTAAGCAGTAGCAAAACTTGGAGTAAGAGTTTAAAGGGGTGAACTTAAATTTTTTTAAAATTAGAGGCTTAAACGATTTTTTTTCAAATTTTTGAGGCTTAATTAAAACTTTTAATAATTTGGAGAGATTTAATTAGAATTTTTAAAAAAATTTAGAGGGAATTTATTAAAAAGTTCAAAAATTTGAAATTTAATATGAATTTTTAAAAATCTTGAAGGGATTAAATTAATTTTTTTTTTAAAAAAAATTAGGAACAAAATTTGAATCCCAAAATTTTTTTAGGGGCACGTCCCCCTAATCGCTTAAAGTTTCAGCCCCTGCAAATAAGTCATGGTTAAAATTTCAACAAGTTGATTATGGTATCGAAGTATGTATTGGCCCTGTTTGGTAAAATGTGATTTGAGCTAAAATTAGAGGTTTGAGCGATCAAATCCACTAATTTAGATGTTTGGTGAATAGCGGATTGAAATAACAAATTGTAGTAAAACTTCTAATTTTGGAAAATCTGCTAATATAAACTTTTTGAAATTAGAGGTTTTGACATTAAAGTTATAAAAACTCTTTTACCCTTAACAATTATCAAAAAACTCCAAACAACCTAAATTTAATATTTTCTATTTTAATTCTTCACCCTAACGTATTTACATTGTGACATTTGTAAATTAATAATTTTATTTTTTTACTCTCACACATTTATTTTTTGTATTTAAATTTAATAATTAATTAAATTATATTAAAAATAATTATAAAAATAATAAATTAATATATAGATCCTTCAAATATGCTTAGTAATATTATATTAAAAAAATATTTTTCATAATCTAATTAATATTAGTAAATACAAAATATTGTTAACTAATAAACTATTCAAACAAGTATCGAATATAACCATGTCCTTATATGCCATTTTGCTTGTTTAAATTATTAAACAACTATCACTTATTAATTAATTTTACCACATATTTGTATACAATTAGCTAGTCACATCAGCTAATGCAATCAATTATCAACTAATATAATCAGCTATCAACTATCCATTAATATAATTCGTTAATTGCCAGAGTCAATTACTACTTTCTTTTATATGATCACTTTAAAATTTTGATTTCTTAGAAGCAATCGATATATTCAAAACACAACATTCAAAATGAGTATCCGACAATGTTGTCCCTTTTGCATTAATGGTAGTTATTTATCCTCAATGTTTTATGAAGATTTTAAAAAGAAAAGTAAAAAAAAAAAATGCGACCAAAAGAAACATGTAAACTATATTCATATAAGCTCAGCCCAGTAGATTTCAGTTTAGGTTGGATTTAGATAAAACAATATAACCATGAGTCAATCCATCCACCCTAAATTTAAACTAAACGTTAATTTTATTCAAGTTTAATTATGAAAAATAAATATAAAAATAAATTTTATAAAATTGGAGAAGGCTTTAGAAATCCAAAATACTGGAGGAATAACTAAAATAAAGAAAGAAGGGTTTCCACTGATGGAAAAAGATTTAGATTTATCAACTGCTAAAAAATACTTTGATATACAAGCTTGTATAAACTTTACACAAGCCTTCAATTTTAAGGTTATAGTTTAAGGTTTAGGTGTTTAGTGTGTAGGTGTAGAATTTAAAGTTTATGGTTAGAATTTAGAGTTTAGGGTTTAGTTTTTAGGGTGGTAGCACTAAGGATTTATGTTTTAGATTTTATAGCTTAAATATGAAGGGGTTTGTAATTTTTTTCACAGCTTGTGTATCAAAATATAACACTAAAAACAAACGTCTAAAACATTCGATATCTTTTCATCAACTTATATTTCATCATCATTATCTTCATCTTCATCAACTCAAATGTTGGGTCCCTATTCCCTAACCCTAATAAGTTCTTTATGAATTGATAATGGTATTTGTCCAGCTGCACACATTATTACATTGAATCCATTTGGTCATGAATGCCAAAAGGCATAGGAATCATTAACCACAAACTACTGGCAGCCCAAAACATAAGATGGAAAAACCTTCTTACATCTTAAAACTATTCACTAATTACACAACTTATTTCTCCTCAGCTAGAAAGAAAATCAAGACAAAAAGGAGCGGTTGTAAACACAACATTCCTTCAATGTTTGATAATATATACCTGATATGATCTTTGTCAAATATATTCAATGGATATCTGGAACATTTTATTCAGCAATATTCAGAAGATGGCCCTCATCATTCTCAAAAGCCTCCTGCAAGGAAAAGAGTATGGTGCGTGGTCAATACAAACTAATCCAATATAACACAAGATTCAGTCAGATTGACTTACCGCTTCATCTTCGGTGAATCATTTCAGAAACAACTCAGAAAATCACTCAACATTGTTCAATATTGAGGAATACAGAGACTGCTACCTCACGGAACAAGGCTGATGTATCATGAAATGTCTAAAAATGCAAGGTCAAATAAGAAAAGTAGACATGGTGAAGCTACCGGTGTAAAAACGAAGTAGGGTGGCAGAAAATTACTCGACCAGTATTTGAACTGAAAGCCTGGGTCTAGACTGGAAATCTTAAAAAGAGCAGCTAGATGAAGATTCAGAAGAAAATTAGTCAGAGGCTTAAAAGTTGCAAAAGAAATCCCTTGTATAAACACTGCGAAAGAAAAATAACACAACAATCAGAAGGAAAAAGCTTTCGGACAGATGAACTGTTCAAAATGGGTTTTACGGAATGTGAAATCGGGTTTACATTTGTACAGTGCAGGAATATGAAATTCAGAAGATGCAACTGTCAACTGAATTGCATATATTTTAAAAGAACAGCAACAACTTGACATGAACCCTGTACATCTCCAACAATGGGAAATGAATTTACAGATGACTTTTCCACATCCACCAAAAGATTGTCAAATCTAATCAGCCATATCTTGTTGCAGTGCTTATCCCTCTGTATCAATACTGTCATCACTGGAAGACAATTGTCTTTTCTCTGACAGTGAAAGTCGCCTGGCCTTTGTAGAGCCTGCTTCAACAAGCCCCTCTGATGAAAGGGTTAACCCAGCAGTTCCCGAAGAAGACCCCAAGAAACGGTGAACCGGGGCATCATATTGAGATGGTGGAGAGTAATTGAATGTGAAAACTCCCATAGGATGGTTAAACTTGCAACTTGGACCAAACTTGCAAATTCCATATCTAGAATAGAAAATGCATAGAGGTTCGCCCTGTTAAAATGCAAAAGTAGCAATCAATAATGTAAAAAGTATCAAGTGACAAAAAGAATACAACTAGCAACACCATAAAAGCACATCTGCACATAGTAGGGAACCTGTCATTGTAATTTACCCTCGTGGACCATAAAATCAATGGGAATATTGCAAGACAAACTGACAAGAACTAAAACAAAACTCAGACCAGAATGAATATGTGAAATGGAAAATGGATAAGCAAAACATTTTCTTGGTAAATAAAAAAAAAAGAGTCAGAATAGTAACAATACAAGTGAACATATAATCTAAACAATATGAAAGCCTGAAAATGTGTGCGCAAGATAAAGCCCTCCATAAAAAAACAGGACACGATAATTAAGGATGAAATGATGAAGTTCACTTGAAACATAACCTTGTAACATATGTAAGAACTCATAGGGGTATCTAGTATAAATATGTATCCAAGGGCCTGAATCCCCTTTCATCCAAATTTCTGACAAGCAGAGTAGGCTAAGAAAACTTTGAAAATTGGATGATGCATGGATACGTTTTACAACAAATTACAAAAGTACACAAAAATTGAAATTCCAAAAACTTGTACACACTGTTACATGGACCCCTCAATAATGGTTGTCATACTGATGTCCAACATCAGTAGGATAGAACACAGAGTGTGTCTGAAACCTCATAATAGAAGTGAATACTTCACCACAAAATTCAGCATTTTAGTGTTACATATTTTATATAAAACTATATGAATATATATATAGAAATAAATAAACATATATATGGTGTTACATAATTTGCATTTATATATCTCTATTTAAATATAGTTATAACACATATCTACATATCCCTATCTAATTTCTGGATTCTTTTTCGCTCGACTCTAAGCAAAAGATGAGTCAGACACATGGACACATGCCAATATGAATACATGAGTCCATGTTACCTAGTTGAGATGAATTTTCCAATTTAAGAATATTAAGCATTAACCTAAAACCATTTGACAATAATTGGAACAGCCCAACTTGAATATAAGACCATAGTGTAGAAAAGAGAGTTTGAATACTCTTCTTGTTGTTTCGATATACAAGAGAAGAAGTCTATTTATAGACTTTTACAGAGGAGTTTTACACAGAGTAGTTAACCTATTAGGATTGAACTTTTATCCTTTACAATGATAGAGTTAGATTATAACTAAACTACATAGTTATGATAGAGTTAGATTATAACTAAACTACATAGTTATGATAGAGTTAGATTACCTATCATACACGTATTAACTCACACTCCCCCTCAAACCAAGCGTGTATATGTTGTGTACACCCAGTTTTGGATGAAAACTCATCAAAATTTGCCCTAGGAAGTGCTTTGGTGAAGATATCAGCAAGTTGATTCTTGGTTGGAATATAATGAAGCTTTATTACTCCATTATTGACCTTCTCATAGATAAAGTGCCTATCTATTTCAATATGTTTAGTCCGGTCATGCTGCACTGGATTCTTGGCAATGCTCATTGCTGATTGACTATCACTGTAAACCTCAAATTCTAACTTTCCATCCAACTCTAACTCAGTGAGGAGTTTTTAATCCACATTCCCTCACATATTCCAAGAGCCATAGCTCTGAATTCTGCTTCTGCACTGCTTCTAGATACAACAACCTGCTTTTTACTTCTCCAAGTGACCAGATTTCCCCACACAAACGTACAATAGCCACTCACAGACCTTCTATCTGTTAGTTCTCCTGCCCAGCTTGAGTCTGTGTAGACTTTTACAGATTCTGTCGGATGTTTTTACGAAAATAAGTCCGGACCACGTGTAAACTTCGGTACCTCGGGATCCTATCGACGCCTCCATGTGCTCTTCTCGAGGATTACTCATGTGTTGACTCACTATACTCACCGAGTATGCAATGTCGTCCGGTGAGTGAGAGGTAGATTAGTTTTCCTACCAGCCTTTGGTAGGGCTCTTTATTCACCGGATTCCCCATTCCATCTTTCTTGAATTTCAAACTGGGTTCCATTGGAGATTCTCACTGGTCTACACCCGAGCATTCCAGTTTACGTAAGTAGATCTAGAATGTATTTCCTTTGGTTGATAACTAACCCTTCTTTTGATCTTGCAACTTCCATTCCCAAGAAGTACCTAAGGCTTCCTAAGTCCTTAGTTTGAACTCCTTTGCTAGAAACAGTTTTGACTTCTCTATTTCTTCTATGTCATCACCAAGAATAATGATATCATCAACATAGACAATTAGGAGAGTTATCCTACCATCCGTGTAGCTTTTCTAAATAATGTATGGTCTCGCTTGACTTTGCTTGAAATCATTCTCAACCATAGCTCTAGCAAACTGTCAAACCATGCTCTAGGGGATTGCTTCAAGCCGTACAATGATCTATTCAGGTTTACACTTTGTCTTTGTTGTGGTCTTCTCTTCTAAACCGTGGAACCTGCATGTACACTTCCTCCTCAAATCTACCATTTAGAAATGTGTTTTTGATGTCCAACTGATGCAGCTTCAATCCTTGTTAATCGCCATCAAAAAGCAATATCCTGATGGTGTTTAACTTTGCTACAGTGCAAAAGTTTCTTGATAGTCTACACCATATGATTGAGTAAACCCTTTAGCCACCAACCTTGCCTTGTATCTCTCAACACTCCCATCCCGAATGGTACTTGACCAAAGACCCATTTACACCCCACAGACCTTTTTTTCCTTCTCGCGGATCTGTCATGCTCCAGTCTTTGTTCTTTTGTAATGCCTCAATTTCCTCTTCAACTGCTTTCCTCCATTCTGGATTGTTAAAGGCCTCTTCCACTTTGTCTTGGGAATTCTTATGTTGTCAATGTTAGTTTGTAAAAGCTTTGAATCCGTGCATTAATTTCCCATAGGCAATAAACCTTTTAATAGGATGAGCAGTACATTTCCTTACCCCCTTCTAATAGCAATAGGAAACTCATCTAAGTTAACAGATAGTAGAATCTTGTGGAATAACATTACCTCCTGTCTCCAAAGCGGCGGGACTCAAAGCTAGTTCTTGGCAAGTGTTAGGTGACTAACCGCCTCGGTCAAGTTTCTTTTTCTTCTTGTATAGACACCGAGAGTTGTCTTTTCGGTGGTTGTGGAGAGTTAGGTGATGTATGTGGTATAGTTTTAATCATTGGAGGAGGTGTCGTATAAGGGCTGGTAGTTTTAGACTGTGGAGAAGGTGTGTCTACAGGATTAAGAGTAGTACTCACAATTTCATCAGAAGTAGGCTCGGAAGAAGTATTTTGCAGAGCAGTGGGTACTTACATCAAGAATAGGCAAGGAAATAATGGGTCATGGATCATGCAAGGCTGAGATTCCTTGTATCTCTCCCCAATTTTCATTCCTGCAAAGTAAGGTTTATTTTCAAAGAAAGTAACATCAAAAGAGATATAGGTTTTCTTGGTAATGGGGCAGTAACACTTGTAACCCTTCTAACTCGATGAATACCCTATAAACACACAACGTAGAGCCCTAGGATCAAGTTTACTCCTATTATTGCGATGCACATGAACAAAAGATGTGCATCCAAAAACTCAAGAGGAAGAACAGAGGATAATGGTTTAAAATGTGGAAATTTTTGGAAAAGAGTTTCAAAGGTACTTTGAATCCTAGTGTCTTGCTTGGCATCCTATTGATTAGGTAGGTGGCGATGAAGAGCTTCCCCATAGATAATTAGGTGCATTGGCGAAAAAATAATAGGGACCTAGTCACCTCTAGTAAATGTCTATTTTTTCTTTCGCCACTCCATTTTGTTGAGGGTGTTGACACAAGAAGTAAGATGAAAGATGCCTTTTTCTTTGAAAAAATACCCAAGAGATTTGCTAAGATATTCACTCCCATTATCACTCCTCACTATTTTAATTTGTTTCTCGAATTGAGTTTTGACCATGTGATAAAAACTTTTAAAAATTCTCTCAACTTCAGATTTTTCTTTCATCAAAAAGGTCCAAGTTGTTCTAGAAAAATCATCAATAAACGACACAAACCATCTAGACCCAGAGATGTTTTTTACTTTAAAAGGGCCCCAAATGTCACTTTGTGTATGATAGAAAATGGTGAAGTAGGTTTATAGTGAGAAGGAACATATGGTTTTCTCGTATGTTTAGCCATTTGACATACTTCACAAGTAAAAGAAGAGGGATTTTTATTAATGAAGAAATTAGGAAACAACTTTGCAAGGTAGTAGAAACTTGGATGTCCTAATCGAAGATGCAAAATCATAATATCATTCGAAGGGAAACGCTAGAAAAAACTGATGTTCTAAAGCAATTGGAAATAGAAGGATTCGGATAGGGTAGGCCATCAAGGATATATAAGTCGTTACACACCTAGCAGCACTGCCAATCACCGTCTTCGAGCCCTGTGCACGAAAAAAACACAACCAAAGAACCCCAAAAGTTAACCTCACATTTAACATCCCGAACCAATTTGCTAACAGATAATAAATTGCATGTGAGTTTGGGAACATAAAGAACATCGACAATATGATCTTGCTACTCAATCGATCAGAACCACTCCCTTTTCTTTGTTGTAAAGGAACCATCGGCTATCTTTATGGAGGAAGGAGACTTGTGGTTACTATAATTGTTGAAGAGTGTAGGATTTCTGTCATATGATCGGAGGCACCAAATCGACTATCCAATTAAATGCACTAGTTGTTGCTAAGCAAGAAATACTACCTTGATAGTTGTTAAGGCATTAGGAACAGGTTTAGATGATAGGTGAGTAAAAATCTGTTGGAGTTCCTCGATCCATTGTCTACTAAAGTCTGCTGGAGGAATTTTCGAAGATGCAAGATGGGCTTCTTTCTCGAATCTGGATTTAGGAGGCTTCCATCTGCTGGTTTTCCATGCAGCCTCAACATTGGTCCATCACATGCCCAACCTTTTTGCGGTGGTCACACCAAGGTCTCCCCTCCTTTGTTTACTCCCGAGTTGGAGTTTGTAAGAAGAGCGAAGCTTCGCTTTTCGGATCACCGGCACCATCGGGAAAGTCTGCTTTCTTCCTTCGGATTTCTGAAAAAGCTTCTCGAACCAAAGGTAGTGGTTTAGTGGCTAAAATCATTTCTTTGGCTCCATCAAATTCTCCATTCAGTCCCGAGAGAAACTGGAACACCCTCCTCTGATTTTTGAGCTTATTGTAGAAGCTAATGTCATCAGGACACTTCCATTCATTAGCTTCAAATGCAGATCTATTTGCTGCCAGATTTTGTTAGGACTCCAAAATATTGTGCCATCTTTATTACCTCCCTTGTCCGAGATCTTTGATCTTATTCTCAACTCAAAAGAGTTACGGTGTGTTGTCAATACCGGAATAAGTATCTCTGGCAAAGATTCCAAATTTCTCACTGCAGTTTGATAAAGCATAAAATTTTCTCAATTTGTGTACCATGGAATTAATTAACCACGACATTATCATGGTGTTTTCACTCAACCAATTAGAGTAATGGGGTCGGACTCATCCGGAACAGAGTTGAGTCCGAGAGATAGGAAGCTTTCCTTCTTCCCCGTAATGTACAAACCAGACCGATTGAGACCAAGGAAGGTAGTTGTTTCCATTTAGTTTATAGGATGTAATGGGAGAAAGAGAAGCATCCGAGAGTTGGAAATCAGATGAACGAGGGCTGTTTTGAGAGCTAATTTCTGATGTAGCAGGATCAGAATTAGTCATGGAGAGGTGTAGATCTGATCGAAAAAGGGAAAGAAACAAAAAAAAGGTTTTGAGGGGATAGTATTGACCTAATCTGATACCATGTAGAAAAGAGAGTTTGAATACTCTTCTTGTTGTTTCGATATACAAAAGAAGAAGTCTATTTATAGACTTTTACAGAGGAGTTTTACACAGAGTAGTTAACGTATTAGGATTGAACTTTTATCCTTTACAATGATAGAGTTAGATTATAACTAAACTACATAGTTATGATAGAGTTAGATTATAACTAAACTACATAGTTATGATACAGTTAGATTACCTATCATACACGTATTAACTCACACATAGAAATCGAAGATCTAATAGACTGAGGATATAACCACTTAACAGTTAACACTACCCTCATATGTGGCTCAACAAGGGCCTATAAAGACAACCTCAAAAGGGGCAGCAAACAAAAAGAACAAAATGTACCTTGGATCGGACAACATGGTGAACATCAAACCTTAACCAATTAACCTAAAACTTCGACAAGTAGAGGAGGCCATCATAAATGAGGTATAAGAGGGAAGCACTTCGTTCTCAGAAGAAAAAGAGAGGATCAAAGACAAAACAGAGGGGAAGAAATAATAATGAAGACTAAACAGATTTGAAATCATCCATACTGTAACCCTAGTTGTTGTTTTTTGACACTGCACCCTTCTTTTAGCTTTTCTTCACTGGTTTCAGACAAAGAAAAAAGGGCAATATTCTTGATTCGGACAAACTTTTGTGCCTTTGCTCACAGAAAGAAGACTGAAATGACAAGAAGAATCTAGGAAAGACATAAGTGCATGTAGTTAGCTTTTGTTGGCCTTTCACCTAACTTAAAAAAAAACAATTCATTTAGTTTGCTTTGGTAGATGCTAAAAGAACAAGGATTATTATCCTATACACTCGCGGTGGAAAACAAAGTTTCCGCAAGCGGGGTTATTTAGGGATTTATGGTTCTAGTTTAGGGTTTAGAGGTTATGGGTTTAGGTTGTAGGGTTTAGAATTTAGGATTCATGGTTAGAGTTTAGGGTTTGTGGTTATATTTTTAGGGTTTTAAGGTTAGAAATTTAGATTTTAGATTTAGGCTTGAAAATATGCATGCTTGTGTAAACTTTTTTTACACCGGCAGTGTATCAAATATCAATCCAAAGAACAATTATTTAAAATAGTCAGATTAAACTACTCATATACATACATATATTGTATTATACTGATCGTGACTTGGTTAAACACCCGACCTAAAATCAATTGGAACCATGGTAGAGACCTAACTTGAATACAAGATCACAGGAAATCCAATATTTAATAGAAATGAGTTAACACTACTTAACACTCTCCTCATAAGTAGCTCAACAAAAGGCTTACATGTGACAACCTCATATAGGGTAGAAAGCAAGAATAACAAAACACACCTGGGATCTAATACAAAGTTAAGCATCCAACCTAAAATAAATTGGTAATAGATGGAAGAGATCAACTTGAATATAAGTCAACACACAAAAAAAAAACAAGATTTAACAGATGTGAGATAAAACACTTAACAGATTTATTAAGAAGTAATACAAAATTTTCAAATGGTACAAGATGTTTATTGATGCAGGATAACAAAAAGAGGGGGGAGGGGGAGGGAAAAGGGAAACCAGAGAAGGAGAATTTAATCTCTACATTAAAGCATATCAAACCTACTCAAATTATCATAATGAAACACACACTCACATAACCAAACCCAAATTTGAATTTAGAGATACAATATATATATAGATATAACATTATCTCCACCATAAAAATTTAATTCAAAAGAGCTTAACACGGTAAGATTTTATTTATTTTACATGAATCAGGGCAGAGTCCTCATGTTTCTCTCATAACACTGCAGTACTAGAATGTTTCTGCTGCTCCTCTAAACCATAAACTCCTAGAATTCATGGAAAAAACGCTATCTTCAATATGCCAATACACTCTTATTTGTACACTAGCCGCATAAATTGCAGTGACCTAATTCTAGATTGCAGCACCTTCCACAATCAAGACTCAACCAGAAATCCTTGACTATTTTATCCATAACATAACTCCTAAAATCTGATATGCTAAACCCAATAAACATGCAAGGAGTTCATCCTTTTTCCTACGTATACAATTTGCATATACGTTAATTCCTTCTACTCTAACTACTAAAAAAATGTGTAGAAACAACAAAATGATTAATTTCCCAGAAAGTGTATCAAGGAAAATATCCATTTTTAACATAAAAAGCTGTATTAGCTTGGGCTATGAATACAACCCAACAATTAGGAAGCCAAGGTTTTCATGAAGAAAAGGTCATGCAAGTAAATGGTAGGTTATGTAACTCACCGGTCGTAAAGGAAGGCCTATAGGACTCAACATGCAATCAGGAGCAGGGAGAACTCTTTCTCTTGGATGATGAAACCTACAAACTGCACCAAATTTACAATCTCCAGTCTTCATGTAAAATTGGCACTCTGGCTGGCCAGGTCTCTGGGGAAATACATTCTCCCTCTGCATTGCATAAAAACCTGCAGGGGCAGAGCCAGAATGAAATTGGGAAAAGGATGCTTGAGATCCTGCAGTCACCGATTCATTTGAGCGTGAAGTTCCATAGATTTGATTATTTCCATTTTTGTGCTGCAGGTTCTCTGAAGAAGATACCGAGGCCAATTGACCCTGGAGAAATGAAGAGTATTAGAAATATGGTATCTCTTCTCCTTTAGTTGGGAACTTGGTATAATAAATGTTAGCACTTTTCAACAAACGCAAGTTACAGAAGCATACATGCTTCCAATTTAAGTAGAAAATTGGGTTCAGGCATTTTGATACAGTTCTAATGTTAGATATGCCATCAAGTCATTTGCGCCAAACCACCAGCAAAGGCTCGGTTCTAGTGACCCAGACTTTGATATGATTATTTGATTCTACAGAATAAAACCTACTACTATGCACGATAAGAAATAGATGGGTCATGTTTAAATTTTTGACTATGTACTTTCCTTTAGAATTCAACCAAATCTGCAGCAGGCCGTACTTGCCCGACCACATCATCAGCCAGCCACGAGTTCAAAAACAACAAAAAGCAATACAACTCCACCACCTCTGGTAATAGCACCAGTACTGTCGAATTGTGATCTCCAAGACTTTATCTAACCTCCGTCAGACTAAATTTTAGGCTCCCTTAACCAATCCTGTCTAATTTCATGTTAATGACAATCATCACAAAACTACTGTTTCTGTGGCTTGACATTAGCTCCATCAAGTAAAGCACACAACTATTAGTATTATGCAACAATAGTCAAGCTAAGAAATAGATGCTTCTTTCAGGGGCAAAGAAGGGTCATAAGTTGCCCCACCAGTCACTTTTCACCTCTAATACTGTCCAATCACCTATAAATGCTAAATAGGCATGCTTAGTGAATACATCATTAGAAATAAGCAAAAGAAAAGCTTACATTGTAAGCATTCCAATTTGGAACTGATACCATCCCTTGGGGTAAAATCAAAGGCGCATAACTCGGAGGACCTTGCCAACGAGGGCTGGGAATGAAAGAAGCTCTTGACCAGTTTGTAAGCCCTCCTAGAAATGACTGCTGACCAGGAGTGGTTGGAGATGGGACAGTCGGATAAATAGGAGAGCCACGCAAGGAAACCATCATGTTAGTTGGCTGAGGATGGTGGAATTTACAAGTGCTCCCAAACTTGCATTGTCCAGTTCTCAGATAATATGCACACTCAGTCTCATTCTGTATTAAAGAAAAAGTAGAAAGAAAGCAAGTTTCATTAAGCCTATGAAACACTAATAAGCAAAAACAAACCTGTAATAAACTAATCATTGAAGAAATACAGCTTGCCTTAATGAGGTCCAAACTTACACAACAATTCAACCTCAACCTTGAGGCAAGCAATGGTAGAAAATTCAGCAGTATTTTTGTCCGCGGAATCCATATTGAAAGTAAAAAAAAAAAAAAACTCAATACTCAAAGCTAAGAAGAGAATATGTTTCCCTTAAGAGTCATAGCAACCAAGAAAGATTTTACTTTATGATCAGAATTATCTATGTGTATTTTTCATTTTGGAACTAAATGATATAACATTCAGTCAATTCGACTATACAATTGGATAAGCTTAACTCTATGCTATGAATTTTGCATTTGGGCTTTAGCTAAACTAATCCAATTCAAATAAACAAACATGATATAGGAAGTGACTTGATTATTGACTTAAATTCGCATATTATAAATTGTATTGTGAAAATACAAAATTTGTACCGGGCGAAGAGGATAACCCAAAAAATTTAAGGAAACTCTCCCAGCTATCCCAGCTTTGTCTCTAGGATGATGAAACTTGCATGTAGCTCCAAATTTGCAAGTTCCTGTTTTCAGGTAGTACTGCAGAGCAGTCAGCAAAATGTCAGTTGTCTGATCCAAACATACATGAAAATGAGAATATAGAGTCTCACATCTGATATAAGGCGGTTAAACCAAAAGAATAGATTCTGTAAGATTTCAGTTTACTTGGATCCTTTATTTGTTTATTTTCTTAAACTAGGATCAAAACAAGACCGGATGGTCTTATGAATTGCCTATGAGAAGAAAATGTAAAGGAAAAGTGGGGACAAGGGAGGAAAAGACCATTTACGAAGTAGTAGAAACTTCTACCATAAATAATCTGCATTGCTTGCACAATTATTTTTAATAAATTTTCATTCAACCTACAATCACAAGTGTCACTCTGTTCAAAATCCAGCAGGGTTCTTCCTAAACCTGAAAGTAATCCTTGTCTCATTATGGAAAACTTTAAAATAAGAGAGAGCATTCATTTAATTCACCACAACGGCATATTGAATTTATAGAGAAATATCTCCGTCAATCGAGAATTATTGTATTCACTAAAATATTAAATTGTTTGCTATGTTAATCATAATATCATACATCAAAAATTGTAAAGCACAAGTAAAAGCAGAAACATTGTTGTTATATGGGAAACCAAGGAAGAAATACATGCCTGACATTCTGGTTGTCCTACTCTTTCTGGAAACTCTCCTTTCATCCTTGCAGCAGCAATAGCCTGGGATTTGATATAATCGAAGTAAGCATTTCAAATGAAAGTTTCTTTTTAAAAACTCAATTCGTAGTAGGAGAAAGTTAAAATGAAATGAAAGAAGCAGATAAAGTATGACCATGCTTAAAAGTTTGACATGTCTACAACTTCAACATCCAGTATCATGTCAATGATAATATTTAAAGACTTGAAAAATAAAAAAAGTATAAAAATTAAGAAGCTCTTTCACATTGTACCGATAATATCTCACTCATAAAGCATTAACTCCGAATTAATAAGAATTTCCCAATCAAGCCAAGGGTTTATACCAGCTTTCTGTTAGGAGGATGATTAAAACGACATGTTGCCCCAAATCTACAAAGGCCTGTCCTGATATAGTAAGAACAATCTGGTTCTCCAGGACGCTCAGGGTAGGGGCCAGGTTCCATTGTTTCACTAGATCTCAAGTTTATTTGCCACATAGCATCTGAAATAATATTAAATTAATAGGTTCAGAAAATACATCATAAAATGGAGTCAAATAACAACAAAAGAATATTGGAAATTTCAGTTGGTAAACAAATTTCCTAGAACATACACGCTCAAAATATTCACCATCAAAAGTATTTCTTTGAACAAACAAAGTTTATAGCTACATTTCGATTTTAACATGTAAATGATGTAGTAGTGAAAGAAACATTATAAGCCGATTTCATCGTTACTATGCGGACCTACTCGTTCCTTCACTTTCTATAGTTTTTTAAGAAATAGAAGCAAAAGAAACCTTACCCAGTCTGATTTTATGACAAAACATCATGCAAAAACACTAAACTTGTAAATTTCAGAACAAAAAAGAGAAAAATTATGATTTAGTCTAAACATGTTGACACTATAGCGCCCAATTGCATTTCCACAAGCAGTGAGGGAGAAAATGGAGACAAACCATATAAATTATATAACCCCCAATGTAACAGTGATTTAAAAAACAGAGACCAACTAGAACAACCATATCTACCTCAACTGCATTTGATGATCAGAACAGTTCATCATATCATACATATAAAATTAATGCAGTTCAGATTTTGTCATGATCAAATCAACTGCATTGAAAGATACGGAGACAATATTTTTCAATAAACAATATAATTAATATATACTCCTATATATAGCATTTTAATCTAATTTTGATTTTTCAACCATTATTATGCTTTCTATCTATTTGCTTTTCCAATAATAATAATAAACAGTACGAAAATTAATTTATTTCCTGGAACCCGAATTTGATTTAAACAAACGAAGAAGGTGGAATCTCTCACATTTCGTTCACGCCACCATAAGGAAAGTTGCAACAATTCATAACCACCGCAAAATTACTTTTCTTTTTCCTTCTGAAACGCAATTAAGAATTTAAGATTTATCATTAAAATTCTACATAAAACTTCTTTCTTTCTTTTTTATCAAAATTCATAACCAAATGACTATTTTTAACAATGATCAAACCGGAATTCACCACAAAACGGGCAAAAGGGACAATTCACGATGGGAAAACTGGAAAATAACCAACGAAAACATCTAAACAGCTTTATTTCGTACAGTTTCAAAAAATAAAAACGAGAAATAATGAAATAAAACTGGAAAAGAAAGACAGAGATAAAGAGAGGCCTTGATTCAAGGAGGGTGAAAACGAGGTTCCTTCAGGCCCCACGGCTGGAGTTCGGGACATCGGAATTCCGGCACCGAACGAGAATTCCATTCAGCAGTCGTCTTCCTCCATCACCACGACTGTCACGTTAGCAGCGCCTCCACGTCAGAATTCTCATTCCCCACTCACAACCCCCCACGCTGTCACTCTTACCAATACGTTCTCCCCTCCTAACGGAAAACCAAAATAAGAAAGAACGAAAGAAAAAAGAGCGTTCTTTTCTCTTCTCCACAAAAATAAATTAATTAAAATTAAAAGGAGAAAGATGTAATAAAAAACCAACCATCCAAATCCCACCAACTCTTATTTTTCTTTTTTTCTTTTTTTTCTCACCTGCGTTTTACGCAAAACGACGGTCATCGTTTTCCCTACTCGCGTGAGTATGAAATCACTTCTTTATTCTCTCTTTCCGTTCGCCATGTCATGGGTCGTCGATTTGTCTTCGCTTTTGAGTTTTCTCTTACTGGTTGTTTATATTGCTTTAGGGCAAGTGTCACCAATGTTAAAGCGAGTGGAAGTTCTGACACCGGAGTGAGTAGAGTGGTGTAGTAGAGTTATTTTTAAATTGTTTTGTATTTTAACTACAATTCTACATAAGTCCGCACGTCAAACTCACCCCTCCAACGGATCATCAAATTTTGATCAAGTTTTTTTTTTTTTGGTTTAAGAGCTATTTTTGTTTTTGAGTTCTTACCAAATGATAAGTTTAGTCTCTTTATAAAAAAATATTTAATTTTGTCATCGAATTTACGCATTGTATCAGTTTAGTCTTTTAATTAATGTTGATTGTAAATATTTTAGCCTGATCGCTAACGATATTGATGCTGCAACTCACATATGAATGATGACGCATTAGAGGGGAAACTTTTGATTGTTTGTTTAAGAAATTCGAGTGCAAAATTAGTTTTTAATATGTTAGAGAATCTAACTATTTTTTTATGTAACATTTAAACAAAAATAAAGAAATTAAAATGTTGGAATAAAAATATTATTCAAATTTTCAAAAAAAAATAAGTGAAAAAATAAAAAAATATATTAAAAATAAAATTTAAAAACATTTATAAAGTGTTAAAATTATAAATTTTAATAAATTTATATTAAAAGTTCATATTATAAAAAATATTCAAAAAAATTATTTAAAAATTTTAAAAATATTTGTATTACTATGTTTTAGATTTTGGAAGGCTTCCAATTTTCTAGCATAGAGAAATGGTGAAGCAGATAAACTTGCTAATAAAAGTATTTATCGAGCATATATACTATAACGGGTAACAACACAAACAATACCTTATACGACCATAAGCACGCAATAGGTAAAGTAGTTGGGCACGCACTTAACCAACTCTACAAATGATCCCTTAAGAGATTATCAGCGACTTGATCATCCACTTAAATATTTGTCAATAAACGAAAAAAAGGGCCAAGAGCCATTATGTAAAACCACAATAACAAATAGATTAAAACAAAACAAAACAATACATTTATGGATCAAAGTTGTTATAAGCATTGACGATGTGAAAAGCTATTGTAACATAACAAAAGTCAAAGACAATGAGAAATACCACAATAATTCAACAAAATAAGGCCTTAAAACATTTAACAACTATAAACAAGTATTCGAGTTATCACTTCATTGGAAGAGACATGTGATATCAAGCCACTCAGAACAGATTACAAGATCTACAAATACTTTCTTTAACTAGTTTGTCAACTTCATTGTTGCCCTGCAAAATTTAGAATACAATAATATAATTGTTTTAAATTTTTGCGAATATCTTTTTTTTTTAATTTTTCTTTTTTATAATGCCGATTACTTTCAAATAAAAATTTCAATGAATTTTCAATATTTTAATATAATTTTAATATTTTATAAATAATTTTAATAATTTCAATTACTTTATAGTGCCAATTAGTCAATTACTTGCGATTGAAAATTTTTAATAATGTTTGCAAGGTGTGTGTGCTTTGTCAAAGAATTAAAAATATCTATGAATAGATATTACCTTATAATCACTTTAGACTATTCAAAAAATATATATTGATTTCACTTATTTTGGAAATAAAGAAACATTTATTGCTTTTGTTAGGATAATGTGAAATAAATGTTTTTTTTCGTTTTTTAATAAGTTAAACAATTTTTTTCATAAGAAAATCATTTAAAGATGGGGATTATAATTTAGGATAAACTACATCAATAGTCACCGAACTATGGTTTATTTCCTATTTTGGTCACCGAACTATGTTTTTGGCAAAAACATTACTAACGTTATGTTTCCTTCCTATTTTGGTCACCGGATGTTAAAAACTTAACGATTTTGCTGATGTGGAATTTTATTTTATTTTTTAAAATTTTCCATGTCATTTATTCTCTCTCATCGTAAGCAATATATGTTATTTTATAATATTTTATTCAAACTAATAGGATGGTGACACATGTCACTGCCTATTAGTGGAATGAAAGAAATGAAAAATCAAGCCCCTTATGCAGTCAGAGAGATAGTGACACGTGTAACTGCCTAATAGGACGGCGACACGTGTAACTTCCTATTAGTCGAATCTCTCTAGCTGCATAAGGGGCTTGATTTTTCATTTCTTTCATTCCACTAATAGGCAGTGACACGTGTCACCATCCTATTAGTTTGAATAAAAATATTATAAAATAACATATATTGCTTACGATGAGTGAGAAGAAATGACATGGAAAATTAAAAAAAATAAAATAAAATAATAGCCGATGACCAAAATAAGAAGAAAACATAACGTTATTGATGTTTTGCGAAAAAAATAGTTCGGTGACCAAAATAGGAAGGAAACATAACGTTAGTGATGTTTTTGCCAAAAAAATACCAAAATAGTAAAGAAACCATAGTTCGGTGACTACTGATGTAGTTTATCCTATAATTTATAAAGTTAGGGAACAACCTTTACTCTAGTTAGGGTATACGAAACAAAAAGCATTAAAGTTTAAACAAATCTTTTAATTTTATGGTTTAGGGTTTAAATGTTTAGTGTGTAGGGTGTAGAATTTAAGGTTTAAACAAACACATTTATTTATTTGACGTTAAAACATTGGTATCCAGCTCTTTTTGCTTCAGCCAGAGATCTCTTCTATTTCCCGATTGACTTCGGAAATTGCTTCCAGCTCTTGTTGGTGTCTGCTTCTTTCAGGCATAGAAGCATTACTTCTTGTAGGGCCACTGAAATCCAACGAATTTGGTGGCATTGTCACTTTCCAACATTTGAACAACCTCTTCCATTGAAGGACGATCCACAGGGTGCCATTGAATGCACCACAGCCCTACAATTTAACCAATTGTTCCTCGAGCTGTTGTCATTAACACTGCACTTTGATCCTTGGATCACAACTTAGCTAGACCGAAATAGCAGATTTTCGGATTGAAATTGTGGTCGATCAAAATATTGTGAGGTTTGATATCGAAATGAAGGATTCGTTGATCACAACCTTGATGAAGATATTCAATTCCTCTTGCTATTCCAAGAGCAATACCCTGCATCTTTTCCCATCCAAGGAAAAGATTTTTAGTCTGCTGAAGCAATGAACTTTTGCAGGGAGCCATTGGGTAAAAATTCATAGATCAGAGCTCGTCTAAACCCGTCGGCACAGAAGCCAACCAAACGAACCACATTAATGTGGTGGATCCTTCCCATCATTCCCACTTCGTTGACGAACACTTCTCCGTTTCCTTTGGTTTCATTGAGGACTTTAACAGCTACCATGATTTCATTCTATAGCTTTCCTTTGAACACGGTTCCATACGCACCTTGGCCGAGTTCCTCCTTGAATTGCTTCGTTATCCTCTTGATATCAGCATAAGAATACCTTGTTGGCTTGACAGCCTTATAGTCTTCCAGGAACTTCTTAATTCTTGTTTGATTCTCTTTGTCTAATTTGTGAGAGACAAAAATTTCATAGACGGCCAGAACAAGTATTGCAAGCAAACACGAACCGAGAACTACTCCTGCATATGTATAACATTTCCAACAAGCTTAGGAGAACCGCAATAACATCCGTTATGTCCGCAATCGCGGCCGAAAACACGGCTGCAGCCACAATTTAAATCCCTGATTCAAACTGAAAGGATCATGGTGAAACTGAAATTTTTAAAACAAGAGATGAGACAATTATGGGTAGAAAAGAGAAGAAAATAAAAGGCAAACCTCTGTGTTTGTGATGCTGAAAGGGTAAGCATAGAGTTTGAGGTTGAGAGTTAGTGATGTTCCATTTCCATCCACACTGGTTCCCTTGTTCCCCGCAGCTACGGCACTTCAGTTTTGGTGAGAACCAGGAAAGTTGAATATCGTGGTTTGTTTTAAGTATATCAATCGGAACTGAATCAACGTTATACAACTTCCTGCAAGAAAATAGAGAAGCCGACTTAGCAGCAAGAGCCACGATGTGGTAGCCAGGTTTTTCCAGGGACGGGGAATAGTCTTCCGACTCAAACTCGCCAAAATTTCTTGAACAGTCGAATACTGAATAATTGAACGTTGGATAAGGGGACCCAAAACGGAATGGGGAATTGGATAGATTTAGGAACGGAAACTCTTTTATGAGCCTGCTCGTTGGATCAGATACATCAAGTACTTCGGACTTGTAATCAATCTTTAAAACAACTAGTTCTACCGATGCGGGCAACTCGATGATTGTTGCATTGGTTGAGCTGCAGGACAGATCAAAGCCAGTCCGATATCCACAGTGATGAGGACGGACAGCTTTTAGTGTGAAGGGGAAACGGATGGGTGGTCCATGGCGGCGGCATCTTTGTTCTCGGCATACATGATTCGCCTCCTTAGATGCTGTGGATGTTACTAACAGATAAAAGAAGCAAAACAGAGGAAGCATCTCTTTTATCAAACTGGCCCTTTAAAGTTATATATGCAACAGCTTCTAACTAATTTTTTAGGCTTAATGAATGAATTATCCCTAATATATACTTTCTCATTTAAACCAGTCATGACAATTAGCGGATAGTTGATAGCTGATAGCGAATTGCAAATTGCGTTAATTAATTGTATAAATGTGTTTGGTAAAAGGAGGAGTCTACTACAGGCGTTGCACACCGCTAAACACCACTAACGCAATACACCGGTGAACACTATTATTTTTTTTTAATAAATATTAAAAATATGAAGGACTAGATTTATAATTAAAATTATTTTAAAATAAAATTAAAAATTAGATTTACTAAATCTTTTATATTTCTTTATAGTATTTTTAATTGATATATTAAAATTAAATATCCAAAAATCTTTTTAATATCAAAAACTCTAAATTCAACCCTTTATTTCTTTTATGTCGCCGCCGCTGCTGCTACCACCGCCGAAATAATAATTATTTGATTCAAGAATGTTGTTCTTCGCAATATAAATTCAATTCTGATTTCATTGGAGAAGCAATTAGCACCAATTTATTTATTGGTTAAAAATAGTTAACGGCGACAGCGACGATGGCGGAAGGAAAATAAAGTGGTTGAATTTAAGGTTTTTGATATTAAGGAGATTTTGAGATATTTGATTTTAATATATCAATTAAAAATATTATAAAAAATATAAAAGTTTTATTAAATCTATTTTTTAATTTACTTTTGAAATAATTTTAATTATAAGTCTAGTCCATAAGATTTTTAATCTTTATTAAAAAATTAATGGTGTTCAGCGGTGTATTGCGTTAGTGGTGTTCAGCGGTGTGCGGCGCCTGTTGTAGAATTTTCCTTGGTAAAATTAACTGATAACTGATAGTTGTTTGATTATTTGAACAAGTAAAGTGACATATAAGAACATGATTATATTCAATACTTGTTTGAATAATTTATTGATTATCATTATTATGTATCTATTAATACTAATTAGATTATAAAAAATAATTTTTTAATATAACATTATTAAGAATATTTGAAGGATGCATATATTAATTTTTTTATTAATATAATTTCATTAAATATTAAATTTAGATGTACATGATAATTTATATATTAATTTTTTATTTTTGAAATTATTTTTTAATTTTATTAGTTATTCAAATTTAGGTTATTTAGAGATTTTTTTGTAATTGTCAAGTACAAAAGAGTCTTTACAACTCTTGTATCCAATCCTTTACTCCAAAAGGCTCCTACGAGGAGTTTTTCAATTTGAGAGCTATTTGTTGTTACAATCTATGTTTACCAATCATCTAAATTAGCAGAATTGACCGGTTAAACCTCTAAAAATAGTTCAAGCCTCTAATTTTTGCTCAAAAAGCTATTTACCAAACAAGGATATTATATTCAATACTTGTTTGAATAGTTTATTAGTTATCAATATTTTGTATCTATTAATATTAATTATATTATGAAAATACTTCAAAAGTTCATTTAGGTTATTTGAATACCTTTTGTAATTGATGTGAATAAAAGAGTCTTTACAATTACGAATGCGCATTTCACCTGTCCCGATCGAGTCAGATTTTTTTGTAAAAAAATCAGGTTTGGGTCGGGTTTTATTAAGGTGTGGTCTAGTTTAGTGTAAAAAATATCCAACCTGACCCGGGATTAATATTGTAATTTTCCCTATATTTTTAGAGATATTTGTAATAATGCCCCTCGTTATATTTTTTATGATTAAGTCCTTAAAATTGAATTTTTTATTTACAATTGGGTCCCTATAATTAATTTTTTACAATAGGTCCATAAATTACTTTTTTACAAATATGTCCCTAAAATTAAATTTTTTTAATAGATTGAGTCGAGTTAGATTCGGGTTGAGGTACATAATTTTTAGGCTGGGTCGGGTTTAGGGTAGTTATTTTCGGATCGGCAAAAACCCGACCCATGCTCATCCCTATTTACAAATCTTATGTTAAATCTTCTAAACCAAAAAAGATAGTTTTTTTTTTCAATTTGAGAGGTTTTATGTCAATCCATTATTACATTCATATGTTTACCAAACATCTAAATTAGTGGGTTTGAGAGGTCAAACCTCTAAAAATGGTTCAGGCCTCTAATTTTGGCTCAAAACGCACGTTATTATTTTTTATGTAAAGTTCACAAATGTTCACTAAACTATCTTAAAATATTTATTTTGGTTACCGAACTTCTAAAAGTTACATAATGGACATTAAATTTTAGTTTTTGTTATAAAATAGTCACTGAACCATTAACTGCCGTTAAGAGGGTAACGTGATAGTTAGCAAAAATTGTATAATAACACATTTAATCATCCATATTTACACATTGAAATTTAGTTCTAATTTGAAAAAAAAATCAATAATTTTAGAAATCATTATTTACACATTTGTTTAAATGATTGTAATAATCCCAAGATCTATAATTTAACTCCTAATGCTTCAAAGTACTTCAAAAATTTAGTTCAAATATGCAGAGGTTGCAGTCGGGTCGTTCAGATTCAATCATTTTGGTATGTGTCATTTTGGGTCTAGACTGTATTCATTTTAGGTTCTATTGGGTCGAATCAGATATGGTTCAAGTTTAGTTATAGTCTATGCTAAGTTGAGTAGGGTATTGGGTCGGGTCAATATTAGATGAGTTGGCTTTCAAATTAGGTCAAATCAGATCCGTTAGCTTCTAGGTGATAAGTCTATTATTTGCATATTTTCACATATATATATATATACACATTTTTTAGTGTTCTAATTCAACTACAAATCCATGTTTTAACAAGTATATGATTTTTTGTAAAGATTTGGATTGCTAAAGATAATATATGATAATAAATGCAATTTCAGCAAATTTTAACCCATTTTTGGGGTTTCAGAAGAGCATTATCTTTGGAGCAAATATTGCTTTCTATGTCCATGTGGTTGCACAAATATCTCCATTCCATTTGTTTCTCCCATCTTTCACGTTTAGTTATGCTTGTAGCCCTCATATTTTGATTTAAAAAATTCATTCCTATTATTTTTTGGAGATAATTATGTTATATGAGCTCTTTATAGTGAGAATTCCGAGCTTAAACTATAGTACTGAATTTTATGAACGTTGATAAAGAAATTACTAAAAGAAATAATATTTTCTATTTAGGATTTCATGTCCGTTGAGATTTTCGTTGTTTTTCTGAATTTACTTGATAATGATTCAAGATTGTCTGTTAATAGGCTATGTATTTTGTTGTCTCTTTCTTATATCTCCAATAAAATTAATATTTTGTTAAAAAATCAATAAATTGAGAATTTCTTATAATATTTATTATTTGTGAGTGTCCATTATAATTTGAATTTTATGTAATAAATAAGATTTTGACAAACCAATATTTATATAGATGTAAGAGGATTTGTTTGGAAAGTGAGAAGCCCATTTGACATCTCTTCGTATGCAAAGAATTCTCTGAAATTCCAATAAAACTTTCACCAATTTTGATATATTTTCAATCCTCAATCATCTTTTTCTTCTTTAAAATCAAGGAAACACCAACCCATTACCAAGAGCTTGGTATTTCCAACACAAAAAAGCTCGCTTCTGATGTACTACTTGAACGGGTGAGTTCAAATTACGCAACACGAATCCTCAAGGGAAGAAAATTAACAATAGAAAAAGAGAGCTAAGTGAAGATAGTAGAGACTTAGCACGGTAAAAAGTTTTCTAGGGAAAGTGACAGAAAGTTGATTCTGAATCTGAGGCTTTTTGCATCTTAAAAAGAGGAACTTAACCTACTATTAGAACATAGTTTGGGTTAGGCTTAAGCTTCACAACTCTAATCCGGTTAATATCAATTAACACACGTCCAAATATGCCTATCAGATCTGTTGGTATTTTAAAACCCATCTTTTTCTCTACCAAACTACACTCAAATGTATGTTGACCTTGTTTCCTACATAAGAATAATTGTGACTTGATAACAAAGCCATAGCCATCCAATATAACCAAAGCAATTACACTTCCAGTAGTTGCATTTCCTTCAACAACAACCGGCTGGTCTATTTGGAATTGGGTTCTTAATTACTTTTTTTCACTCATTGATTATTCAATTTTCTTCACTTGATTGTTTAACGAAGAAATGAGAGACAAAATGGAAAAAACTTGTTATTCTTCCCTTCTCTGTTGGTTGTGTCTCTGATGCAAGTGTGGCTGTTGCAGTGCAGCGGCAGCACCACCAGCCTAGAAGATCTAAGCCTGCTGACACCAATTCAACTGCCAAAAGTCTCGTTCTTGCATTACTTTTATATTTCTTAATTTTCTCGAATGGTTCGGTTTTTGAATTCGATTGCTGTACTTGGTTTCGTAGGTAGTGAAAACATGAAGTATTCGTTGAAATTACTGCCTCTCCCAAAGCCTGACATATCAACTGGGTTTAATAGGCTGCTCACCAAGAGTGTCAAGACTTTATCTCAATTATTTGGCAAGTCTATAGAATATAGATGATAATCAATTTCTCAATTACTCGGTGTCTTCCTTTCTATACTAAAGACCAAACTCGTATGGTTAATAGCTAATGTCCCGTCTGAGAGAGGCGAAACATTAATTTTATATTGAAAAATAAAAATGGTAGTGTTGTATGTCTATAAGACATGTATTTTGGGAAGAAGTAATGTTTTGAAATAAATGATATCAAAGCAACTTCTTGATTATTCAATTTCATGCCAAGCATCCAAGTGAGGGGGATAGACATAGTGAACAACGACGGTGGCTCATGACGAGGGCATCACTAGATTGAGTGAAGAAAAATGTCACGACTGACAGAGGCAGGGGCATTAATACCACATCGGAAAGTAAAGGACGACACTGAGTGGCGAAACTTGGTAATAGAGTTTGGGACCAAATTAAAACGTAAATTTTTTTTGAAGGGTTCAATTTATATTTTTTGAAATTTTGAAGGGGTCTAATTGAAATTTTTGAAATTTTGAGAGGCTTTAAAAATTATGGGTAGCATTTAATTAAAAATATACAAAATTTTTGAAGCTTAATATGAATTTCTAAAATTGTGGAGCCAAATTAAAATTTTTGAAATTTTTAAAGGAATAAATTATAATTTTTAAAAATTTTGGGAAATGGGTCGTTGTTCCAAAATGCCCTTCTTTGTTCTGCCCCTCATGATGTTATACATCCTATCATACATGTCTTTTAGAAAGATGATAATGATCCGTGACACTTACTTCGAGCCCCTAATGAATACTTCATAGTTCATAATGAAAGAGTTGTTTTCAACAAATATTTTATAATCCGGCGAATGAACATGCTCAATTTTCAGATAGCCGTACAGAAGCTCTTTTGGCAATTTCAACACCATTTGCAAAATTTAAAAACATCCTCATTAATAAACTTAATCTTAGCTCATTTATTTCATGAAACTACAATCTTTATGTTCGAAACTCAATAGCTCCGCGTAATCAATTGTACTCATATCTATTGCTGTTTTGATTTTCAGCCACCAAAGGAGAGAAGAGTCAGAAACTGAAATGGAAATCGGATTCCCAACAGATGTAAAGCATGTGACACACATAGGATTGGATGGATCGGCATCGACTAGCCCCGGCAACGGCAGCTGGGACAATCGTCTGTCTTTGCACGACTTGCTCACTTTCCCCATTACTGCTCCTTCGGGACAATGTGAACTCCCCATGGAAACACAGCCAGCAGCTGGTTCACATTCACCCCTTGTTCAAGCTTCAACTTAGACACACCGAAACCAAAAAAAAATCATGGAGCTTATAATTAAGAGATCAGGATTGTTAGAATGATGAAATGGGATTGTCATCACCAGGCGGTAGCTGTACTTACTAATGTTGATGATTTGGTATATTTATATGTCCAAAAAATGGTTAAAATTGTTATGTAATTATCTCTCCGTCAAGTTTGTTTTGTAATTTTTACAAAGTTTTGTAATTAATATAGGGTAAACTATATCTGATGCATTAAACTTTAAGTTTAGTATCAATTATACTACCGCTGAACTAAAAATCGATTTCGATGGACTCCTTGCATGCATACCATTAAGATTCGTTCATGTCATCGATTTTAGTGGTCCTGTGGTATCATTAAAGCTAAACTAAAGTTTAATGGTAAAATATTATAGATTTTTAATTTAATTGTATAATCGATACTAAAATTAAAGCTTAATCATATATAATGTAGTTTACACATTGATTTATGATGTATTAGAAAAATATACTTTCATATGATTACAATGTAGTATGTGTTTATATTTTATTTCTTAAATATTTAATAAGCACACACTTTGCAGACAAAGCTACTCGGACCCGAATTTTCTAAGATATTGGACAATTCGTTGAATTAAAGTCATATATCATTTCTTCATATCTAAAGGAAAAATCATATCCATAATTAATTATTGCTATAACTCATAGTGTAACTCATAATTAGTTACGAACCTATTTCCTCTGTATATACTTATTTATTTTTGTTGTCCTCTGAGTTCCCTAAGGCTTTGTACTGATTAATTCGGACCGAACCGTGTTACCCACTTGATTTTGGTGGGTAAGTCTTTTAGCAGGAATTTTCTGCATACGCAAACCTTCGAACTCGAGAACTTCTTAAATGATATCAAGCTGCTTATCACTCTAACCAACCCTTTTAATCTTTATATATTTACTTTAATTAAATATTTTTATATACTTCCATAATTTTTGTTTTGATAATCCAATCATCTAGTAGGTTGTATATGTCAAATTTTAAATAAATAAATAGAATTGAAAAACTGACTCTTTTCTCCATTAAATATATTAACATGGACATTTTAAATAAACGTAATTTATATCAGATTAAATTTAAAAAATTACATGTGAGCATATCTCCTGCTTGCCCTTGGATAAAATGGTCAGAAATATTTTCTAGGTCCCTCTTGAAGTTTTTCATTTCAGTTTAGTCTTTTTAGCATAATTGTTTTTTTTTTTACTTTAACCCCAATAATATATATTTTTATTATGGCCTCCTAACAAAAGTTTTTAGTTCCACCCTGATGTAATCATGCATGGATACTGTAATTATATTGATTAATTAAATACTGAATTATTTTTTAATATTTTAAGGTAATTACAGAGTAGTATTTATTCATAATTTTTTTTAATTTTTTGATAAAGCGCATATACATCTTACAGATAAAACTGCTCAATCTCGGGTCTCCTAATATAAATATTATTCTTATTTCTACTGAAATCACTTATTAGGTTCTTAAAATATTCATTTAAGATAATAATTATAGAAATTGTTAAAAATAATACGGTTCTTTAAATTACTTTAAATAAATAAAATTAAGTAGGCCCATCTACTGGCTGTTTGGAGCTTTGTGGGGCTCTTTTTCTGCCGAATCTGATCATCATAGGCCCAGCTTTACCAAAGGAATGGTCATAGGAAGGGGAACCCATGAACCCAGCCTACCATAATACCCCATCACTACCAATTAGACCTGACAAACTTGACCTAAGGTCCGAGACCCGAACCGATTTACCTGACTCGAGATCCGATATAGACCTAAATATAATGGCCTAAACTTGACCCGAATTTGAACAAAATCGAACTAAACCAAAATTGACTCGAATTTAGTTAAACCAAAGACCAACCTAAATCGAAATTAACCGAAACCAAAAATAACCGAAATCGAAAATAACCCGAACCGCAAATCAACCGAACTGAAAGCAACCCAAATTTTATTTCCTCAAATCTGTATGTTTTTATTCTCATTTTGTATTATATTACTAATTAACAACTACATCTAGTAATGGTTTAATAACATTTTTTCTCCTTTAAAAGATCATTTTCATATATTGACTCAAATTGTAAGCCGATTGGTCCGATATTGACTTGACCCGAAAATCAACCGTTCCAATATAGACCCGACTCAAAAAGTCAACCGATCTGATATAGTTCCGACCCAAAAATCAATCGATCCGACCGGATCCGAAATAACATAGACCCGAACAAAATCCGAATCAGACATATTCCGACCCGAATCAAGCCTAAACTGAAAATAACACGAACCGAAAATCAACTCTATCCAAAGTGACTCGACCCGAACACGATCCGAACAACGCAATTGCCACCTTTAGTACCGATCAATGAGCTTCAAGCTATTGGTTAGGTTTCTACCTTCTAGCCTCTAGGCTTCCAATATATGAGTTGAAACACTTAAAAAGTCGGCTAATTTTTTTTGAAACAACCTCATTTTACCTTTATAGTTTTAAAGTAATTATAAGATAATATTTATTTATATATTTTTTAATTTGTTGATGACACATATACTTTACAAATAAAATTACTGGAACCTAAATTTTCTAAAATAAATATCATCTTTTTTCTACTAAAATTGTTTGTTGGGTTCTGAACCTACCTCGTATTCTGTCAATTATCTTTCAAACAAATTTATTATACTCGGATCGCATGTAAATGAAGTTTTAATAAAGTATATGAACATGAAAGAGGAGCGTGTCCATGTGGAGAAATATATATATATATATTTTGAACAATCCATGCGGAGAAATATTAGTTGCAGCCAACCAAAAATTGCACTAGCATGAAATAGCTTGAACGCCAAGAACTCAAACTTTTCAAATTTTAGTGAAAAGTTTTACATGCGAATCAATCTAACTCTTGGGTCTTAAGCATTTAGGCAAAGAGCATGCCCGTTTAGCCTATTCAATGGTCAAATTACAGGCACAACATCAGCCGTTACTTTTCCCTACTTTTTCCACAAGGACCCAACTCTCTTTTTATTTATATATAGAATAAAAAGGAAAAAGTAAAGGTCCAAATTCTCCTCGCTTAAATCATACCTTTTAGAACGAAAGAGAGTTGAAAAGTAGCACGTGGTGACTAAAATGAAATATATCTAAAAGGCTTAATAGTAAAAAAATCCCAAACTATACATTTTTTTTCTAGATAAGTGCTTAAAGTATTTTAGCTTAATTAAGTGCCTAATATTTTTATTGTTACCATTTTAGGTTCCTTGGCGTTAACGGTTGTTTAAATACTTTCGTTAGCCAATCAAAACATGACACGAGACATGTTTTATTTAATTTTTTGAAAAAAAATAAAATTTTCAAAAATATCTAAAATTCTCAAAATAGTCCCCAAATTCCAATTCCAGCCGTTGCTGCCGCCAATCACTGACGGCGTGTCCACCATTTTCTTCACCGGACCCTCAAGATCATTTATCTTGTTCTCTCGTCGCTGAAAGTCGACATCTGGCGTGCCTAACGTAGAAACAAAGTCGAACGTCGAGATGAAGAAAAAAGAAACGGTGGGCAAAAACAAGTCAGTCAATCAAACGATGAACGTCGTCTGAGTCTTGCGGCAAAAGAAAGAGGCTTCATTCTATCGTTGATAGCGTGATGAACGACGATGACAATAGCCAAATTTGGGGATCTTAGGATTATTTAATGAAGTTTGTGAACTTTAGGTATTTTTAAAAAAATTAAGTTAAAAGAAATTAAAATCAAAGCCATATGTAATGTTTTGATTGGTTAAAGGATTTTTTTTAAACGGCCGTTAACGGCCAGACGCCTAAAATGATAACAGTGAAAACGTTAGGCACTTACATGGGCCGGAAAATATTTTAGTCACCTATCTATAAAAAATATATAGTTTGAGATTTTTTTATTATTAAGCATATAAAAAAAAGATAAACCTGCTTTGACAATTGACAATGAATCTTAATTCATTTGATATTGTTTTTTAATAAAAGCCGCTACTCTTATTAAAAGGTGAAAATATCCAAAATTACAATAAGGTTTACAACTATCATCATAAACTAAATATATAATTTAGACATTTTTCTATAACATTGACACAAGAAACAAGTCAGTTTAGATCATACAAGGAACATACATGGATAAGGTTAAAAACTCAACCAAAAGACTCGAACGAAAAATAGATACGAACAAATCTGGCTACATCGGCAAACGATCCAAAAAAGGAGATTAGGATATTGAAAGACTACCGAGAACAGCAAATCAGAGCCGAGCGTCGTGAGAAACTATCAACGAACGCAAACCGCGTATCTAAATTCAATCCGAAGGTCCAGAGCAGGGAAGATCTGCAGGATTACAAATAAGCGACATCTTAATCAGTCGTAGTGTCGTCAAATTTAACCTTAAAAAATATAAAATAAAAAGAACAGTCAAAATGACAGAGAAAAAAGACGAAAAACGTATAAGATTACTAACGTTTAATACTGAATGGCGTGGCCACCCACATGGTTAATGCTTGTACACCTAGATTGACTTCGGCTAATTGGCCCAAAGAAATGGAATTTAGAGGCAGTCCGCCCATATTCTAACCTCTTGGCTTTAAATAATTGTTATTGCTTATTTGATCATTTTATCCTTTTTTTTAATCAAATAAATACAAAGACTACCTAACCATTTTCCACTTCCCCATTTTAAATAAGGCTTAATTTATATTATTGGTCAACTGTGTTTCAACATTGATACACTTTGGCATTTGTCATAAGTTTTCTGGACAAGGGCACGCATGCCTCAAGGAATTTTTTTTAACTTGCAAGTTTAAACCTCTCATCTTGTGCAAGATTATTTTTAGTGGTTTTATTTGAGTTAATTGCATCAAATATCCTTAAATTATATTTAGATTCCAAATTAGTGTTTAAATTTTCAAATATTCTCATTGAGTCATTTCAATCATGCCTTTTCATCAATCTGACAATCTCTTGAGCATAAAATGTCAACTCGAATTCAACTTTGAGTATATTCTACATAATTTATAATAAAACTTCAATTGTAAATTTAAAACATTTAGGTCATGTTTGGTAAATAGCGATTTGAGCTAAAATTAAAGGTTTGAGCCAAAATTAAAAGTTTGACTGGTCAATCTGCTAACTTGGATATTTGGTAAATAGCGGATTGTAATAGTGGATTGAGGATAAAACCTCTAGTTTTAAAAAAGCTGCTAATATAGGCTTTTGAAATTAGAGGTTTTGACATTAAGATATAAAGACCATTTTACCCTTAACAATTACTAAAAATCTCCAAATAACCTAAATTTAACATTTTCTATTTTAATTCTTCATCGCCGCGTATTTATATTGTGACATCTATAAACTAATACTTTTTGTTTTTTTTTCTTTTTATTCTCACCCAATTATATTTGTATTTGAATTTAATAATTAATTAAATTATAATAAAAATAATTATATAAATAGTAAATTAATATATAGATCCTTCAAATATGCTTAGTATTGTTATATAAAAAATTATTTTTCATAATCTAATTAATATTAATAGATACAAAATATTGATAACTTTTTTGATAAAAAAAATTGACAACTAATAAACTATTCAAACAAGTATCAGATATAATCGTGTCCTTATATGCATTTTGCTTGTTTAAATAATCAACAACTATAAGGTATTAGTTAATTTTACCAAACACTTTTATATAATCAACTAATACAATATGCTGGCAAATCAACTAATGCAATCAACTAATATAATCCGCTATCCGCTAATAACTAAACATGACCGTAATTAAAAATTGAACCATGGCACTTGAAAACAAGTTTCCAACCAGGATCAGCTTAAAGAAAGAAGTAGAATGTTTTCATCATATAAGTTAGAGTTTGAATAAAGAACTAAAAGAGAGAAATAACAACTCCCTTGCTTGGAGAAAACAACAAAAAGGAAAAAGAAAAGTATTTCATTTATGTGGAAAGTGGCTAAGGCTGAGTTTATTGTTGTTGTGGGCAAACGGATTTAACTGTAGAAAAA
This sequence comes from Hibiscus mutabilis, assembly GCA_019671005.1. NCBI lineage: Eukaryota > Viridiplantae > Streptophyta > Magnoliopsida > Malvales > Malvaceae > Hibiscus > Hibiscus mutabilis. The sequence continues at coordinate 39,375,098 of CM033751.1, read as the reverse complement.
CGAGCGTTCATGCGTTAAATCTAAATAGAGAAATGGGCGTTCATGTCAAATCTGAAACTATTTGACAACCAAACGACCACTGCAACGGGTTTAGAGTTGCAAAACGCAACAAAAATGAAGGCTAAGTCAGAAGAAAGTTTAGAGTAGTATGAAAATGAAAGAGTCATAACTCGTGCTTTGCGAATTCTATGGGACTTATCTAATATATAAAGATATATAAAAGTTTCAAATTATCCTGTTAAAAAATGCAATATCAAAATGGATCAGTTCCACTTGGCTTGTAGATCCCTAATATCAAAAGATGGAATAAAAAAGGGCTTATAGGTCCTTAAAAAAATTTTAATGTTTTAATTAGGATTATTATTATATTTTGTGGTTACAGAATTTTTTAATTGCACCACATGACCCGTTAATGATTCTCATTCTAGATTGACCCTCGTACTTTTAAACATTTTAAATTATAGCATATAATCGTAAGATGTTGACCTTCAGTTAACCGTTACTTATGAGTTGACTTTGACGAAACCATTGGGTTTGACTTGTTGACTTAGAATTTTTAGTCTATTTGTGCAATTTTAATCTGTATTCCTTCATTATTGAGTCGTTTTTTTTTTCACATTTCATTACCGAGTCGTTACTTTGAACTGTGGCTTTGCATTTGATTTATAATTTATTTTTATTTTGGACTGTTTAATGAACTTCGGTGCATTTATTTAAAAACTATAGATACATGCTTTGATTTATTACTTTCAGACATTACAAACCTTTCAAAAAGATATTTCAACCTTTTATTTTGCTAGTGACATTCCGGATTCGACCATAACTTTTAGGTTGGGTCTGAACGTTACAATGACACTCACGTTCCCAGAAGTAATATAATCAATTATAGGTATTCCAATCGCACGAGCAATGCACCCTCTAGACTTTCACAAGAAACATGAATGTCAAAATTTTAGCAAGAGTATTCATTGTCATAGTCTGACAATATATGATAATCACATGTTCTTCCTTAAGATGCTAGGGACCTAAGGAAAATAAGGTTTCATACCTTTCATGCTTCCACCCTTCATTCAAAGTATTGGTAAGAAAATGGCATACATTGTAACACCCTTTATCCGATCCAGAAGAAAATTGAGTCTAAGGTATTACCGGAATTGGAAATACAGAAACTAAGAATCAAATTAAATTAAATCAAGCATACATTAAACAAGATAAGATATCACTAACAGCTCATAAGTTATTTAATTCTTATTTAAATGTTAAGTACCAATTTGCAAAATTGCAAGTTTAGGGACTAAAGAGTAAATTTACAAAAGCTCAGGATCTTAATAGTACATTTCTATCAAACTCATACTCTTATAGATTTAGGTCCTTTTATGACTTAAACATGAAAAAATATTTAATACATAGGTAATGTTTTAACATTTAGGAACTAAATTATGAAGTTTCAAACCTTAAAGACATATTTGTAAATTTCTAAAAGTTTTAAGGACCAAGAGAATATTAATTTTATTTATAGATATTATTATTATGATTATTATTATGAACTTGTTCATTCCAAAATTTAATATAAAAAACAGTGATTGAATCAGAGTTCAAAAGACAAAGTTATGAAATAGTGAACAAAATGTAAAAAAAAATCAATATTTTAGGGAATGTTTCAAAATCATTAGGGAAGGTCTCAAAACCTTTGTCACAAAATCAAAATTTTGACATTTTAGAATGAAGGTTTCAAAACCTTTTATGGGGGTTTTGAGACCTCAACTCCATTTCACTAAAAGTGTCATTTTAAGCCGTACTTCACCCCTATATGCCACCTTTATCAATAAGCAACATCAAAACATAATTCTAAGCCTTAAAATAACTTACAACGCATTAACCAATGAAGATATAATCAAATGAACATGAAGATATAATCAAATGAAGATATAATCAAATGAACATGGAATCAAGAAGAATTACTACATCTTCAATCAAGTATTTTACTTAAACACAAAACCAATCCATATTCATTATTGTTAATGTACCAACTATTTATAAGCCTGTCTATTAACAATGTCTACCCTTCAAGTCCTTGGTTTGCTTCATTAACAAACATATTCAATCATATAAAGCATAACATAGAAACACCTTACCAAGACTCATACTTGCCAAACTCATTACATATCACTTAATAAAAGTCATAATATCAACTAATGACACATTTTGCTACCATGCAACATAACATGCTTAGTTCATATGCCACCAACTAAGATTGGTGGCGAATTCGATAAAATTAAATTTTTATAAAAAAACGTGTCAAGTTTGCAGGGCCGTTGTTACAACATGTATGTGGATGCCCGCCTGAAGTGAGATTTTATAACCTACAAGAAAAGAAACTGGACCCAAGGGACATTACTAGATATTTCATTGGATATGCTTAAAATTCTAAAGATTACATATCTTACTCTCCAGCCCATAGCACTAGAATTGTGGAATCAAGACATGCAAAATTTCTTGAGAATGATTCAATCAGTGGGAGTAATCTGTCCCGAGATCCCATTCTCAATGATCAACTTTCAACTTCAAGTGAGAGATTGGTTGACATATGTAACACCCTTCAAGCTCAACCGAGTGCTGAACAACCAATCAATGATGATCCACAACCTGCTGAAAACACTCCAATATATCAAGTTGTTCAAGAAAATCTAAAAATTATTGAGCAACTTGTTGAACAACACGATCCAAAAGAAATTGTTGATTCAACATTAAGGAAGTCTACTATAGAAAGAAAATCATCAATTTCTAGTGATTATGTTGTGTATTTACAATAATCTAACTATAATATTAGAGCTAAAATGATCTTAAGTTATTTTTATAAGCAATAAGTTGCCAGGAATCAAAATTATGGTATGATTCTATGAAGGAAAAGATGAATTCTATCAAAAGCAATAAAGTTTGGGATCTTTCACTATTGGTTGATGGCATTAAAGCCGTCGAATGTAAATGGGTCTTCAAAACAAAAATAGACTAAATGGGTAACATAGAAAGATATAAAGCAAGACTCGTTGCTAAAGGATTCATTCAGTGAGTAGGAATCGTTTACTCTAAGACTTCTAGTCTAGCATCTAAGAAAGATTCATTACATATTTTGTTACCAGTAGTAGCATAATTTGATCTTAATTTATAACAAATGGATGCTAAAATTGCATTTCTCAATTGTAACCTAGAGGGAGAGGTATACATGAAACAACCTGAAAGATTTTCCTCTAGTGATGGTGAACACTTGGTGTGCAAGTTAAACAAATCTATATACAGATTGAAACAAGCCTCCATTAATGGTATTTGAAATTTCATGAAGTTATCTCTTCATTTGGTTTTGTTGAGAATATCATGGATCAATGCATATACTGAGTAAATTTTGTTTCCTCATTCTATATGTGGATATGACATTTTAGTTGCAAAAAATGGCAGTGGTATACTACATGAGGTGAACTAATTCTTTTTTTAAAAAATTGACATAAAAGATACGAGTGATGTTTCTTTTCATTTGTATTAAGATTTATCGCGATAGACATAAAAGGTGTCTTAGGTCTATATCTAAAGAAACCTATATAAACAAAGTTTTAGAAAAAAAATTCACCTAGTGTTGTTCCTATCTTGAAAGTGATAAGTTCAATCTAAACGAATGCCCGAAAAACAATTTTGAGAGAGAAAAAATAAAAAAATTCCATATGTTTATGCTGTTGGAATCTTGATGTATGTTCAAGTCTACACAAGAAATGAAATTACACTTTCTGTTGGGATGTTGGGAAGATATCAGAGTAACTTGTGTATGTACTACTAGAGAACTGCAAAGAAATTTTTGAGATACCTCGAAGGGACAAATGAGTACATGCTTATGCACAAACGATATGATCATGTGAGGTGATTGGCTACTCTGATTTAGACTTTGCAGGTTGTGTTGTTTCATGTAAATCAACATCATGTTACATATTTATGTTTACCAATGAAGCTATATCTTGGAAAAGTGTCAAGAAGACATTGATTGTCACTTCCACTATGGAGGCTGAATTTGTTTCTTATTTTGAGGCTACCTCACATGGATTCGATCTCTAGGCCATTAATGATATAAATTTAGTTGTTGTCTTTACGGTTAAGAAAAAAATGTAGAAGTTGAAATTATCACACGATATTAAGTATATAGCCATAAGTGAACGTGTTAAAAAAAGAAAGTGGCCATTGAGTGCATTAACACTGAATAAATGTTAGTTGATTCTTTGACTAAAGGCATGCCACTACATAATTTAAGGAACATGTTGTCACTATGAGACTTGTTCTTCATACTTTATAAATTTCGTTGTAAGAATGATTCTATTGAAACTATATTAAAGTTTGATATTTCTCATTTTGGTTGTGCGCACATTAAGTTAATTATTTCGAGAAATGCCACTAAAGTTTGGACCTAGAATCAACATCAAGTTTATTCATTATGTAATTTGGGCTAAGGCGTTAAGATGTGATATATTGTGATACATGGAAGATACTACTCAAATTACAAGTGAAAATGCCGCCATGATTCATGCATTATATTTTGACTTTAAGTACTCAAGTAAGATGAATCAAGTGAGAAAATGTTGGCATTTGTGGTTCATGGGTTTATTTCCACATTATCACTGCCTCAATCCTTAATTTTCCCATGTTAAGGCCATTATGCATTGTGGTTTAAGGGAACTGTCGCTATGATGTGTTAGTGGGATCGGTTAAATGTGATTTTTTAATGGAAAAATCACTATAATTACCCCATTCGCCTAAGGCCCTTGAGCACCAAGAATCACATGTATTCTACTCTATCTAGTAAGGTTTCTCAAATGCTTAGAGGATCTAGGCATTTTTTTTTAGTTCTTGTGTAATCGAGTATGTTCGACGGTGGTCTAAGGTGTTTTCACGGTGGTCTAACACGTTCGACGTGTTCAACGGTGGTGCAATCATATCTTGAATTTGGCTTAAAGTTTAGGCAATGGTTGGAAGTATTTATAATTTTCATCTCTTCGCTGTGTTTATGCTCGTTTTTTGCTTATATAATCTTTTACACATGTTATGTATCAAAATATAATTTTAAAATAAATAAATAAATAAATATAAATATAAAAATTATTTAATTTTGTTTTTTGAATTAATAATTTCCCATATTGATATTACAGAAATAAACTTAAAAAATAAAAATATTATAAATAGTTAAAAGAATTAATATTTGACAAATTCATTGAAAATAAATGGGTAAACTACTGCGATGGTCACTTATGTTTTCGCGAAGTAAAGTTTTGGTCACCGATTTTTAAATTCGACCAATAAGGTCACTTATGTTTTCGATCTGTAAATTTTTTGTCACTAAAACATTTGTTGTCGTTAAACATTAACGACTTGCTGATCTGGTAACAGAAAAGGGTAAACTACTGCAATGGTCACTTACGTTTAGTTAGTGTAAACTTTTGGTCATCAATTTCAAAAATTGAACATTTTGGCCACTTACATTTTCACTGTGTAAACTTCTGGTCACTCAAACGTTTGTTTCTGTTACCCTGATGACGTGCGCGTTAATAAAAAAGGTCACTCAAACCCGATTTCTCGGCTCTTCTTCCCCTTCCTCTTCCTCCAATCCTCTAAATGCTTTTGCTAACACTCTTATCGGCTCTTGTCAACACATAATCTCTGATTTGCTTTACGCTTTGATTACTTTAGTATTTGGGGTTGGCAGAAAAACTTTGAACTACACCCTCATCTAATTACTTTAGGATTTGCTTATGAAAAAAATGCATGTGGGAAAGCTCTAAAACTAGAACATTGGTCATTAATTGTAAAGGGTTTTTGCAATTAAAATGATGGTGAAAATTCCATGAGAAACCAATAGAAAATTAAGGGTTTTGGTGAGCTAAGATTGTTTGAAAATCAATTTGTTTTGAAATTAAAGATGTCTTCAAAACTTGCATAAGAGAGGTAAGTGAGACAAAAAGACAAACCATCATTGTTATCTTACCATTCTTCTTTTTTACGTATTCATTGCAATCCATCCCTCTCATTTTTTTTTACAAAGATCCTATGGATCATCATGAAATTATTTAAGGTAAACTACAAATTAGACCATAAAAAGAAAATGGACCTGGGTGTTGGAGGAAGAACATATATGAGCGTTGACAATAGCACCTAGAAGATTGGAGGAAGAGAAAGAAGAGCCGGGAAGTCGAGTGTGGGTTCGTCAGAGGCTAGGTCGGACAGGCGATGGTGGCCTGAAGTTGGTGGCTTGAAAGGGATTAAAGTTTTTTCTTTTTGGGTGAAAAAATGAACTTTTAATAATTTAGACGTAAAATTAAAAATAAACTTTTTTATTAGCGTGCACGTCATCAGGGTAACGGAAACAAACGTTCGAGTGACAAGAAGTTTACACAACGAAAACGTAAGTGATCAAAACGTTCAATTTTTGAAATCGGTGACCAAAAGTTTGCACTGACTAAACGTAAAGTGACCATTGCAGTAGTTTACTCTTTTTTTACGCTGCCAGATCAGCAAGCCATTAACGTCAACAAACGTCTCAGTGACCAAAAGTTTATAGATCAAAAACATAAGTAACTTTAACGGTCGAATTTGAAAATCGGTGACCAAAACTGTATTCAACGAAAACATAAGTGACCATTGTAGTAGTTTACCCAAAATAAAAATTAAAAAGAAAAGTAGTCGGAGCATGACCGTAGCATAAAGCCGGAAACACGATTCATGGTTTTCTTCCCATGTTCACATGAAAAGCAAACTTGTTTAAAATTTCTAGAACAACACCCTAAAAGTCATGACTTGAAAAGTATTAGCGACAAAATTAGAAGCCTCCATTTTTTCCTTTTGAATGAACCAGAAACCTCATTTGACAAATTGTCTACTATAACAATAATGATGATAAGAGACGGAACAAAGATTTGAGATAAAAATAAAATATAAATATTTGAAAGTGAGAATAAATTCATAAATAAATTATTTTTTAAAAAATATATAAGAGGACAAAATTAAAAATAAAATTATTTTGGAGGATGGGAGGGCAATTGCCCCACCCACCACACATAGGTCCGTCCTGATGATGATGAAAGCATCCACTCTAAACATCAACGCTAAAAATTTTATGCTTTATGATCATGGTATGTTCAAAGGCTATAAAAATTAATTTAGAAACCTCTTTGCTTATGTTATTATCGTATGCTATTTTTATTAAGGGTAAAATATATAAATAGTTGTTGAATTTTTAAGATGTTTGTAATTTGGTCATCGATAACTATCATTAAAGAACGTTGACGTGATACATTGTCTTCTTACCATCCTCTTATTTTCATCTCCTATCTTTTGCTTCCGTGGACATAAGAACTTGTAAAAACAAAGCCTTTTCACCTCCTGGCTTCCTTCATCTCTTCTTTAATCACCGTTAATTATCATCATTTTTTTCTTCCCTTACGTGTTGTTATGGATAAATCTCAACCTCAACACTGCTTTCATCTTCTTTTAAACTAAAACCCAAAACATGAGAAATGAAATTTGTTTGCATACAAATATAACCTTCTGAATGTCATCTATGAAATTTGAACTATTTGTGTTTAATAACGGACTATATCGCAAATGCAATTAAGGGCAATGACATTGATGAAAGTGAATTAAAAGTTCGGTTTAAAAAGTTCGGTGATCAAATTGTAAAGACCCTAAACGTTTGATAACTATTCATGTAGTTTACCCTTTTATTAATTTATTTTAGGTTTAAGTTTGATTCTGATTATAATTATTTAGATATATATTATGGGAAAATATTCTATGCATTGCAATCGAAAATTTATTTTCTTCAAGCGCCTAGTCTTTAGGATTTAGAGGCGTAAGAGCTTAGTGTTTGTGATTATGTTTAAAGGTTTGGGAATAAATATTATAGTTTAATGTTTAGAGTTTAAAACTTAGAATTTAGAGTTTAGGCCCCTAAAAAGGATACGTGACAGCCTTAAAAGCTCTCTTATAGAAAATGAACTTTAGTAACGATGCATCAAACAATTACTCATATATTATACAATATTATTTTGCGACTATAGTTGTACTTTTAAAAAAACTTTTACTTAGTTTTATAAAAGAACATGAAATTCGTAAATTTTGTCGCTACTTACTATGTGGGTTAATAAAATTATTTTATATAACCATGAATATCCAACCCACTAAATGATTAATATGAATCATGTATATGAAGGTGACCTTACTAACTCAACTTGCTCTAGTCTATGTCATAATTCAAATTCTGAACATTATTCATAAGATCTAACTTTTTTATTTTACTAGACCAAACGATAGTCGATAGAGTGAATGATATTTTTTTTATAGAAATATATATATTTATAAAAATATTTCCATAGGTGAGGTGGTAAGGGAAATTTATATAAATCTATTGGTCTTATGTTTGTTCTAGAATAATGATTTTCAGTTATAAGTATAAAAAATAAAATGTTCACATAATAATATTAATTTAACCTTTAAAAAATTTAATAATTCCATTTTGTTAAAAAAATTAATTTCCTATTCGAACTTCACCTCCTAAATCAGAAACAATTGTGATTAACCACATTTAAAACTCACGATCTCTTAAATGTTGATTTATATTAGTATTATTTATTGATTTAGAAATATTTTTTTAATTTTTCTTTTTAAATTAGTGCTACATGATTCGTGATAAACTCAGGATATATCAACTCAGATCATTTTACCCAAAAAAACAAATCAATTGATTAATAATAAATTTATCAAAGAACTATTTGATTAATTATCAAGTTTATTCGTTTTTAAATTTTTAGGTGAAATAAATTTAAATAATTGAAGAATTCTATTAAAAAGAAAGTAAAATATTTCATGTACTAACGGTGAAAACGAAAAGTTTTCATAAGCGCCTTAATTTTAGAGTTTATGGATTTGGTTTAGGGTTTAGTTTTTAGGGGTTTAAGTGTATGAGTTTAGAATTTATGATTTATGATTAGAATTATAGTTTAAGGTTAGAGTTTAAGGTTTAGGGTTTAGAGCAATATGGTTAGAGATATATGTTTTAACCTATAAACCCTAAACCCTAAACCCTAAACACCTACAATTAAACCCCTAAAAATAATTCCTAAACTAAATCTCTAAATCTTAAAATTAAAACTAAAACGCTTATGAAATTTTTTTATTTACATGGTACAATAATTACCTTAAAAGAATTATACAACTACCTAAAATCTATCAACATCTTTAAAAATTGCTCCAAATTATAAAAGAAAAACAACAACCAATATCCGTTCTCTCGAAAACCCTAAAATTAATTTATATTATCTCTTAATAAACCGAAAGAAAAATATAATTTTCAGTTAATTAACAAAATCCAAAGCTGACCACCTTCGTCATCTAGAAGCAGCCGTCGTTTCCACTTTTACCCCTCAAATATACCTTTCGGTCAAAATTCAAATTATTAAATAAATTAAAAATAAAAATAAAAATAAAAATAAAAATAAAAATAAAATAGTTATAGTTTAGGTTGAAATCGGAATCCTAACCTCCAAACCACACGCTGTCGTTTAAGTGGAAGAAAAAAAGAAACCTATTTATAAGCAACTTGCCTCCATCTTTAACCATCAGCTGAACTTGGTTTTCTTTTGATCTCTGCTTTCCCAATCCCATTGTTTTATAAATACACCATTCTTTACTTGTTTTGAGAGGGAAAAAAAACAAATTAAATCAAAAGAGAGAAGAAAGAGAGATGGGGTTTATTGTGGAAGGAGACGACGTCGTCTTGGAGTCGCCTCCCAATTTTTCCATGGTGGAAGAGGGCATTTACAGATCCAGTTTCCCTCAACCCTGCAATTTCCCCTTCTTGGAAACCCTCAACCTCAGATCCATCATGTATGTTTCTCCCTCTTTCTTTTTCTTTCGGTTGCGTTAATGATTTGGATTTCTTGTATGCCGCGTTGAAATTGCCTTTTTTTCCTATTATTTTCAGTTTTTGTATGTTATATTTTCTTGAAAATCTTTCTAAAAAATTCTTCTTTTTTGCTTGCTTGGTGTCTAAGAAAAGGAAAAATAAGTTCCAAGGATTATAATCAAATTAAAATTTGACTGTATATGCCATTTTCACGAGTTGGGAATATACTTTATATATTATGTATGAGCAGATACTTGTGTCCAGAGCCTTATCCTGAGGAGAATTTGGAGTTTCTTCGATCCCATAATATCCGGCTTTTCCAGTTCGGGATCGAGGGGAAAACGGTATTGTTTGCTTACGCTTACTTCTCTGCTTTAGCCCTATATAGCAAGCTTTTCATATGATGATCAATGCATGTATATAACTGTTGAGTTTGAGTTGTCTGCATCTTTCAGTAGATAAAGTCGAACCCATTGCCAGTCTAATACTCTCTTTTTCCCCAAAGAAACTTATGGAGTTATCAAAGTTTCATTAGGTTTTCGGATCAGTGATTGGTCAAGGTTTTTAAGTCCAGAATTGCTCTACGCTCAACATATTGAAATTTGGTCAAAATTATAATTCTTTTAGTTCTCAACTCAATGGTGGAACTCGGCATTATCTAAGGGGGCCATTTAAATTGTTTAAACTTATGAGGGGTTAACAGTGAATTATATATGTTTTGGGGGACAAAGAGAAATGTTACCATTTTCTCAACTCTCAACCTTAATTTTTTTCATTTTTTTTTTCATTTTTGGGGTGTACCGGTACCTCCTCCTACGTTCGGCCTCGGCTTGGGCTTTTATTAGTTGATTGCAGTTCAGCAACCTGCTGGTCCAGGAGAATTTTGTGCAATATGGATAATCATAAATGAATCGAGAAAGTCAACTATATCTTATCTTAAAATTGAAGATAATTTATCATCAAGTGTGTACATGATATTATTATCGTTGGCTGTGTTTTTTGACTCCTAATATCTAATTTGATTTTGGTTCTGTTTTGGCTTACATCATTGTTTGACTTCATTTCAGGAACCTTCTCATGCTACACTCAGGGATTCCATCAGAGGAGCTCTCAAGATCTTAATGGGTACTGAGTTCATAAACTATCGAGTTGACTCTCTTAGTTTTGTATATTTTTTCCCTTTACCAGCATGTTTTAACTATATGGATATCTAACATGTTTTTTCTCGTTTGTTTACAGATGTGAGAAATCATCCTATTCTGATTCACTGCAAACGAGGAAAGGTAATAGTTCAAATTTAGCAGTCACTTGTGCTCTCTTTAGATGTTAGCTTTACTTGTGGAACTGAATTTATAAAGGAGTGGCTGCTTGTTGATTTTTTAGTACTTTTGCGTAGCATGAGTTTCCTTTAAAGGTCTGATAAGATATTGCTAATGTATATATGTATATGAAGATATGCTATAATTTGTTCGTTTCCGAATTAAATGGAATGCATAGGAAACAACTATATGGCTTTTTGGTGCAGTGTTTGATGGGTTTTGTTGGGAGAAAAGATGAGAGTTTTTTTGGACATTGGAACTCATTTGCCACATATCTATAGCTTTCTGTGTACAAGTACTTTACTGGGTTTAAAATTGAAATTTCATATTTGTATTCTTTTCCGTATGACATCTTAGGAATTGATTTCATTCCTTAGCCTTTTGGTTTTGTTCTAATGAAAGTGACATAAATAATGCAGCATCGCACAGGTAGCCTTGTTGGTTGCTTAAGGAAATTGCAGAACTGGTGCTTGTCATCAGTATTTGAGGAGTATCAACGTTTTGCTGGCATCAAATCCAGGACTGCTGATCTGAGATTTATAGAAACATTTGACATCATATGCCTCAGACAGTGTCTTCACAGCATCATCTATCAATACCAGGGATATGGCTCGAAAAAGAGACGGTTGCTTTACAATGAAGAGAGTGTACAGAAACTCCAAATAACTTCGATCTAGAGAGGAGGATTCATCAGCACATAACATCGACAGAAAGGAATTCACACTTCTTTTAATTGGTTTAGGAAAGCATTTTTCTTTTTTTTTTCTGTGTACAGATACTACTTGAAATCAGTTTTTGCAATTTGCTCTGGTAAAACCCATTGTGAAAAGGTACTTGTGTTTTCCTGGAGTACATTTTCCCATGGGGATGTTAGGTGCAATACTAATATACATATGAGGAGATGCATTTCTGCAAATCTGGATATAGGTTCTGTACATGTATTGTTCTAGCATAAGATCAAGTTTGCATTTATTGAAATTTTACATCCAAAGAAAGATCAAGGAAGAATTGCTCTCCTCTCCTCAGTCCAAGCCTATGGTGTATTTTGTAAGAAATTTCAATCAGTTGCTGTTAATTATAATCTAAAATTAGTCCTTAAGTTATATATGTTTTTATGTTGGTATCCGAGCTTTAAATACGTTAAAGTTCGAAAACAAATTCGTAAAATTATTCTTATAATATATTAATTACATAAAATAAAAGGTACTATATTATTTTCATCTCGTTTATTTTGTCACATATTGAATATTAAGATGAAAGAATTTTCATAAAATATATGATGTAAAATAATTAAAATGACAACTTTAATTCTTAAAACATTAACTTTTATTTTTAGTCTGTGACTTCTAAAAGTTGAATTTTTCAATGTGATAATTTAAAAGTTCTAAAACATTTATAATTTAAATTCTTTAAAAATTACAAATTTTAAAATAGTTAAAATTTTGATACACTGTGTAAAACTAAGCATGCGAGAAATTATATCATAGGTCTGGCTTGCCACGTCATCCGTGGTTCCAACCAATAAAAAAAATATATTTCATTAAAATTTTTTCATGTCAATCTTTTTACCAAATAAATCTTCACTCAGATTTATTGTAAATTAAATTAAAAATCACTTTTTACCAATTGTAGATTCACTTAGTAAAAATATGACATAAAAAATTTAATGAAATAGATGCTTTTTATTGGTTGAGACCATGGATGACGTGACGAGTCGGGCCTATGATATAATTTCTCTAAGCCTGCATATTTATACTACAAAACCCAAATTTTAAATTCCTAACCCTAAAAAACTAAACCATAAACCTTAAACCTTAAACCCTATACTCTAAATTCTAAACCCTACAACCTAAACCCCTAAACTAAAACACTAATCCCGAAACTAAAAGACATGTATAAACTTGTGTATTAAAGCTTTTTCTTTTAAAATATATAATAGAAAAAGTTAGATACATTTAAAATTTAAATAAAAAACACATCCTTTAATTAATAACCTTGTTTTCAACTGCTTCCTTGTTTACAATTACTTTTGCGATAGGTCCTATTGTGAGAGGTGCATTGGCCACCATCAATTGAAAGCATGTTGATAAATAAAGTACTGGCTCTTCTATTTTTCTTAAACTAATGGTAAGGTGGACAATTATTTTTAGAAAAATTTTAGAACGGGTGTCGAACACCGCTGAATACTACTAACGTTGAACACCATTAAATTAATTAATAAATATTAAAAATCTCAATGATTCAACATATAATTATAAATTATTTAAAATAAAAATTCAATTAAATTATTTTTCATATATTATATTTTTTTATTTTTTTAATAATTGGATCAAATACTAACCATAGTTAATCCCTAAATTAAAAAACCCTAAACTTTTCCCTAAACTAGAACCCTAATTCCCAAATTAAACCTAAAATCCCAAATTAAACCCCTAAATAGTTTAGGCAAAATTATGATTTTATTTACGTAAATAACTTTAAAAAAAGAGTGTTTTTACCCTATGTGATTGAATTGATTTCATTTAGGCGAAATTTACCACACTCAAATCTTTGAATGTAGGTGAAATCATAATTTTATTTACGTAATCCAAACCTTTTAATTTAGGGTTCTAATTTGGGGAAAAAGATTTAAGTTTTTTAATTTAGGGATTGACTATGGTTGATATTTAATTCAATTATTTAAAAAAATAAAAAATATAATATATATGAAAAATAATTTAATTGAAATTTTATTTTAAATAATTTATAATTGTATGTTGAGTCCTTTAAATTTTTAATCTTTATTATTAATTTAATAGTGTTCAGCATTAGTGGCGTTCAGCGATGTTCGACGCACGTGGTAGACTCATCCTTATTTTTAATACCTTCTGGTTGTTTTAGATTCATTTCTTTTTATTTTAATTTATATTAATATTGTATTCATTTTTAGGAATGTCAATAATACCCGCCCCTGACGAGTCTCGATCCGATAAAGGCGGATTTTTAATTAGTGAAATTGAGTTTCAGGGCGGGTCGGGTTTGTGTTAAAATTTGTCGGGGTTGGGTCGAGTTTAGGGTTCAAAATCTTCGATCCGACCCAACCCAAAATATTTATAAAAATATCTTTAATTTATTTACAAAATTGTCATTATATATATTGTTTAGTGTTTTAGGTTAAACCCTACAACTCATTTTTCTTTCCTTCTGCCGTCTCTTTATTTGCTCTCTACCATCTCCCTCATTTTTCAAAAAAAATTTACTCTTTTTTTCACTTCAGTTTTAATTTTTTCTAAAGTTTTCTTTCTTTCTTTATTTCCTTTCGTCTCTTCCCTTAGTTTTTATCCCTTCAATTCTTTTATTTTTTATCTTAAAAATTGCTATGTATGTATGTGTGTCATTTAGATATGAAAGTTTGAGTTTTTAAGTATCTTGATTGTGTTTGTTGTTTTAGATTTAATTTTTTTCGAAATAATCTCTTTTTTTTATTTTGATTGATATTTATTCTGTATTTTTAATATTTTTTGTTTGGTTTTTGAGTTCATGTTTGTGACATTTGATATGTAATGTATATTTCCAGCATTGATAATTTTTAATTTTACTTTTAAAGTTTTATGTTGGTTGTTCTTTATATTTTCTTTTGTTTTTGTTATTTGTTAGTGTTTAATCTGTTTTAGGGTTTTATTTTTTAGTTGTATTGTTTGTTGCCTGGTTAGGGTCAAGGTCGGGTCTTTACTCTAAATCTTGGGGTGGGTTTGGGGTGAGTAAATTAAAATTATTTTTGGGATCAGATTAGGACCAGGTTGAATATATTATATATCGAGACGGGGTCAGGTTGACCAAAAACCTGCCCTGCTGCCATCCTTATTCATTACCTTTATCTCTACTTGACCTAGTGTTATGATGCATGCACGTGTTACCACAATAACTTGGTATCTCGGAGAAATTATTAGATGGACCCGTTTCACTACGTCATTTATGGTTTCATCCATCTCAAAATAATTTTCAAATAATTACCCATTCTTTATTTACACCTAAGAAATAGGTGAAGATTCACCTTAGAAATAAATAAGATGGATAAACCGTATTAGCAGGGATCACGAATGACGTGGTAAGCCGGGTTCATTTAATAATTTTTCTATAGGTAGATTCATTGAGAACTGTAATCAAAGCCTACCTTTGAGGCTAATCATCACCAATGAAAAAATCATGGAAAATTCAAGATTATTTGAGAATTAATTGTGTATCATTGCTATGAAAACTTTTTTTAGTAGTATCACATTGGTTGATCGGAATTTTATTGTTTGGAAAGCCTAACGGTGATGAAGTTGAGATTTACTATTAGCAGTTAAAGGTGTAAAAAATTGATCTGATTGAAACTAATTTGAGGCCATGCTGATTGTGATCTAAAGCGGTGATGATCAGAATTTGATTCGACTAACTTGGTGTTAACCCATACTCTAGTTGAATATTATTATTTTGGATCTGAAAACAAGTCTCAAAAAGGGCTCGTACAGATTTGCATAAAATTCTCTTACCAAGGTAGCACTGTAGCTATCAGGATGAGTGCAGAATCTGCCCCATTTGTGAAGTGGGATAGTGTTGTGGATGGATTTCTCAGGTTCTTCATCAATAGAGAGTTCAATTCCTTGCTTGGGGTGGATACTTCTCTTTTGGTTGTGCTCTTTGAAGCGTTCACCTGCAACCTCAGTTTGGAAAGTCTTGTAGTCTGAAATCTCTTCCAGAGCAACAAGATTTTTCGATAGAGGGTTTGATTCCGAGCTTGAAACGTCTTGAACATGGGTTTCTCTTGCGATTTTTCAGGATGCTATTGTCTTGGCCATGAAGGATAATAAGAAAGAAGATGAAAATGAAAGATTTTGCAGAGAAAATGCAATCTTTTAAGCTTCAAAAAGTCAGAGTAAATAGAGCATTCAAATGAGCATTCAATGAATATCCAAGCTGTTTAATAAAGAATAAGAAAAAGAAAAGAGGGAAAATAAAAAGGTGTGATTGTTACTGTCCAACGCGAAGAGTTTCAACGGCTTGATCTTTGTACAAAAATCATGCCCGTTCATTGTGTTTCATGTTCTCATGTGAAAGGCTGTGATTATTAGGGGTAGATCGGTGCAATTGAATTACTCGATTTTCCCCCCAAAACTTTTCCATACATATCTTGTGAGTCCTTCCACCGTACAAGTTGTTAAAGAAGAGACAAAACAAAGAGATATTATTATGCACAAAAGGAAATAAAAGAAATTAAAAGAAACCAAGGATAATGAAATCTAAATCTAATAAAGCAATTAAAGAGATTCAAAAAAAAAATTGACCAATTTAATGGTCTCAATATTTCCAGGATCAAAATCAACACTATGGAGTTTGAGTCTTTAGCCATTGATTTTGAATGGAGTTCCTCCTTTTGAGTCTTTGACTGTGACTGCATCGTGTGGAAATGCTTCCACAACTTCAAAAGGTCCAGACCATCGTGATCTCAGTTTTTCTGGGTGCAATTTCAGTCTAGAGTTGAATAGAAAAACTAATTGTCCTGCTTCAAATTGTCGATGCAAAATAATTTTATCATGCGAGTGCTTTCTCTTTTCCTTGTAAATAGAGACATTTTTCATAAGTGTTGCGTTGAATTTCCTCTAATTTAGTAATATCTAACAAGCGCTTCTTTCTGGCTGCCTCATAATCAAGGCTAACTTGCTTAAGTCCTCATAAGGCCTTGTGCTCAAGTTCAACGGGCAAATGAAAAGATTTTCCAGACACCAATTGATATGGTGACATTCCCAACAAAGTCTTGTATGCAGTTATAGCTCACAATGCATCATCAAGACGAGAGGGCCAATATTTTCTAGTGGTGTCCACCATTTTTTCTAGAACATTTTTATAGCTCTATTAGAAGCCCTTGCTTGTCCGTTGGACTAAGAATAATACGTTGTAGCCAGTCTATGATTTACTACGTAGCGTTTCAATGTAGCAGCCACCTGGCTGCAATGGAAATATTTACCTTGATCGCTGATCAATGCTTTTGGTAGTTCAAAGTGGGTGAGTATATGTTTGTGACAAAACTTCAAGACTATCTTTACATCATCTTTAGGCACTATAATAGCTTCTATCCACTTCGACACATAGTCAACTACAACCAAAATGTAACACCCTTACCAGTATTCTATATTTATTACTAGTCAGATTGTCACATAATGATTTACTAACATTTCATATTAGTAATTTATTAGAAAATTATAATTAATTCATTTTACCACTTATCGCGTAATATCAGTTTTCAAATTTTTAATCATCCGAATTAATTTCAATTTCAGGCAACAACTTAGCAGTTCATAACTATTATATATAAGGAACATAATTGTCTAAAAACTGCCTAAATTAAAAATCTACTCGACTACTCTATTTAATCTTTTCTAATCATTACCCGATTTTATACTAGCAATCCATCTAATCCTTTTTAAATATAATTTAACTACTCATTATTCATTAATAGCATAACTAGATTATAAGATATTATAATCCATTTTTAAACTAGTATAAAACCGACTAATATTAACATATACATGCCATCTAGTGCATCAAAAGATGTCATTACTGATACCATGATTATACTTTTGACAAGTAGGATGCCAACTGCTCCTTACTCCAAATTCTGTTTTTTTACTTACGCGTGAAAACCATCACACGCTAAGTATATACTTAGTGAGACAATAATATTATTCAATGCAATACAACATAACTATAATTAATATCATGTAACAATATTCATGCATCATGATCGCTAAATATGTATCACCATCCTGTTAATCATGTATTAACATAATATAAACCGAATATAAATTTCATACCAATATACTTGCCATTTACTTTGAGAGTTCGTAACTCTTTCACCTGTTTATCTATTATTTACCAATAATTCATAGCCTAAATATAAACCTATGAGGACCCTGAGTACACGAGTCAAATATGCACCGAAGTGATAATACACATAAGTTTGTGCCCACCATAATACACATAAGGTCGTGCCCACCATATACATTAAGTGTCCTTTATCTACACTATAGTGCTAAACCGAGTATACAGCGTGCTGCTGGACTCTATGGTATGTCAACTATATCTTGTCCCTCAATGACATACTTGGGCATATATATTCCATATTTATTTCATCCAAGCAATGTATATCATTATAATTTAACATTGGGCAGTTCATACCCGAAATAATATTCATGATATAACATCATATATAACTAGTGATCCATGCATTTATATTCAACTTTTGACATATTTAAAACATGTCAAATATATGATTAATGACATAAATACCATGCCAATATAAACAAGGTAGACTCATCGCAAGTCTTCCTAATGATGTACAAAACATCCATGTATCATGTTATGTATGCATTGCACTCACCTGGTGCCTCACTAGTAAACCTTACTATCGATTTTAGCTTTACTTTTGTACTTTTTCCTTGTTTTTAAGCTTGTTCGTATTATAATCTCGATCACGATCTATAAAAACATGATTTACCAACACATACGATTCAAAGCATATGTTAGTATCATTCTAACATAGGCGCATATTAGGAATAAAATTCCTAAAAATCCTTTCGATATTAATTCGATACTAATTCTATTTCATAAAATCAATGTTAATCTTAATACTTCAAAAGTAACATTTCAAACCCTTTATTATTCATATCCATCACTAATTCACAAGACATTTTCAAATCTCATAATTTAATCATAAAATGAATTCTTTTAGAATTCATCTCAATATTTCCAAATTATTCAAAATGGTCCCTTGCCATTGAACTTCAAATTCAATCACTTAATTACATAATTAAGTATTTCAACAATACATTAAAGCTTCACACATTAACTTCTAGTAAATTTCCATTTCAATATCTTATTTCCCTTAATATGCTATTTGGTCCTCAACACTTTGTAAACTTCCAAATTAATCCAAATAACATTCTAAACCTTGTAGAATCATTCTTGCATCATTTCTAGCCTTAAGGAAATTTTTCATAATTTTCCCTAAATTTTCCATAAAAATCGAATATGAAAGGTCACTTTCTATTTCATGCTTTCATCCAAAAATCCAAGTAAAATGGCTTGAAAATAAAGAATAAAATTTTCCATACCATGGATGAGAGTTTTCGGCCAAGAAGAGAAATGTGGAGAAAATTCTTGAATTTTTAATTCTTTTTAATTTAGGTCATTTGTCATCTTTTTAAAGAAAATGAATTAAAAATTTATTTTATGACCAAATGACTATTTTTACCCTTATAATCCAATGCCTCTCATCTTGCTACATGATAATATACTCATCCAAGGGTCAAAAATAAACCAAGAAGTTAGTGATTACCAATTTTGCCCTTGAAAATTTCCAAAATTACAATCTTGCCATTTTTCATCCAATGGCTCATATTTAACATGGAAAACTTAATTTAATCCAATGGTCCATGATAAATCCTACCATTATAAGACATGGGAATGGAATTTTTAACATTGCTTTATCATTACTCAAAATATCTTAAATATTCGATTCAATCTGATCATCCAAATATTTTTCTAAACTTTCTCAGTTTATAGCCAAAATTACAGACGTCGTACGAGAAATCCAGGTAACACAAAAAATATCATTCTTGGGGGTAAACTATTCATTTACAGGACTAAAATACATAACTTTTAAAAATTATAATTTAGTCCCTAAACTTTTCCTAAGCTTATAGTACTCAATCTTTCATTTTATTCATTTTAGTCACTACCCAAAATTTTGAGGTATTACAATTCTCCCCCTTAAGAAAATTCGTCATCGAGCTAAAATTCTTACAGGTTCCTCATCGTATGTCAAATCTGATTGAATCTCAAGTTCTTCTGGTGTAACAACATACGAAGGGTCTGATCGATATTTTCGAAGCATGGACACATGAAACACATTATGGATCTTGTTCATTTCTGGTGGTAAATCTAGTTGATATACCACTGGACCAACCCTTTTCAAAATTTCGTAAGGACCAATAAATCTTGAACTAAGTTTACTTTTTCGTCCAAATCGTAATATCTTTTTCCAGGGTGAAACCTTTAAAAACAAGTTGTCTCCAACTTCAAATTCTGTATCATTCCTTTTAAGATCTGAGTATGACTTTTGTCTATCAGAAGCGGCCTTGAGATTATCTTGAATTATCTTTACTTTATTCTCTATTTTTTGAACAAGATCTGGTCCGATGATTTTCGATCCTCCAACTCGTGCCAATTCAATGGTGTTCGGCATTTTCTTCCATATAATGCCTCATAAGGTGCCATCTTTATACTTGATTGATAATTGTTGTTATAAGCAAACTCAGCTAATGGAAAATATTTTTCCCATGAACCTGCAAAATTTATTATACCTGCTATGAGCATATCTTCAAGTAATTGAATAGTTCTTTCCGATTGTCCGTCCGTTTGAGGATGGAAAGTAGTACTAAAGTGTAGCCGAGTTCCCAAAGCTTCATGTAATGCACTCCAAAACCTTGGAGTGAACCTTGGATCTCTATCGGATATAATAGATATAGATATAAGAACACCATGTATTCTAACAATTTCCTTAATATATAACTCCGCCAATTTGTTCAAGGAGTAGTCTGTTTGAACTGGTATGAAATGTGTCGTTTTAGTCACTCGATCCACAATCACCCAGATCAAATCTTTCTTACTTGGCGTCAGTGGTAAACCTGTTACAAAATCCATAGTAACATTTTCCCACTTCTATTGTGGAATTGAGATTGGTTGAAGTAATCCCGTTGGAACTTGATGTTCTACCTTTACTTGTTGACAAGTTAAACATTTAGCAACAAACTCAATGAAAACTCATTTCATGCCAGGCCACAAAAATCGACTCTTTATATCTTGATACATTTTGTTGCCTCCTGGATGCATAGTTAAAGGACTATAATGTGCCTCCGAAAGTATTTCCCTCTTTAGCCCCTCATCGTCAAGAATGTATACACGTCACTTGTAGTATAGGCATCTATTTGATTTTATTTCAAAATCTTTAGATTCACCACGTTCAACTTGCTTTTTCTTTTCCAAACATTCTGCATCCTTTGTTTGTAACTCTTTGATAATTTCTATCAAAGTAGGCTTAACTTGGAGTTCAACCCTTATTGCACCATTTTCCTGTAACATTAACTGAGCATTCAATATTTTCAAGGCAGAAAATGTCTTATGGCTGAGTGCATCTGCTACCACATTAGCCTTTCTCGGATGGTAGTCAATGATTACATCATAGTCCTTAATCAGTTCTATCTATCTTCTTTGCCTCAAATTAAGCTCTTTTTGAGATAACAAATATTTCAAACTTTTATGATCTGTGTAGATATAGCACTTTTCACCATATAAGTAGTGACGCCAAATCTTCAAAGCAAACACTACTGTAGCCAACTCTAAATCATGGATAGGATAATTTCTTTCATGAGTTTTGAGTTGTCGAGAAGCATAAGCTACAACCTTTCCTTATTGCATCAATACACACCCTAACCCATTATAGGATGCATCACTATATATTGTTAAATCCTTCCTAGATTCTGGTTGTAACAAGACATGAGCTTCAGTTAATATCTTCTTCA